>PVKE010009092.1:0-45813 GCA_004027555.1 Craseonycteris thonglongyai | reverse complement strand
GTTAAAAAAAAAAAAAAGCAATTCTGGCAACATGGGGCTGTTTTCCTCTCTTAAATGGAAAGCAGAGAGCACTCTTCCCTTCAAGAACTGATGGAACTGAGTCAATGCCCACACTCTCAGATCGATTGGCGGCAATTCTCAAGATAATATATAGCTGCCTGGCTGCGCTTTGACAATGTGCTTATTAAGGGCCTGGTTTTCACTCACTTTTAGCATACAGGTGACAAGATCAATGAGCCAGGTAAAACTTGAATAATAACTAAAGCTTTTTTAGCATCACTAATAATGTAGTAAGTCTATAGTAATTACCCCCAATTATGTGTGTGTATATAAACACTAAAAATCAATATTGAATAAAACACAAAGGAAAATGTACTCTGTTAATATCTTTTGAGAATGCAATTCAGGGCAGATCTATTAAGATCATAAGCACACACACATCCTCTCCTAGCAAGTCCATAAAAATAAAACTAGCAGCACATATGGGTTCATGGACAAGAATGTTTACTGTAGTTTTGTTCATAGTGGCAAAAAAGCTGGTCATAAAGGGAAAGCTTGGGGAAGCCAGGATGGCTCCATGGATTAAGCGCTCACTTTGCAGCCCCAAGGACTGAGGATCAAATCCCAGCCCCAGCCCGTGCGGACCCATATGCTGAACTGGGGAGTGCCCCCAGTTCAGTTCTCACCAGGATGAGACCCCGGCCCATTTCCTGCCCTGTGCAGCCCCCGCCCACCTGTGGAATGAAACTATGTGGAAAAACAAATGATGTGCAACTATGGAGACTGTTCTGGGCCCTCCCCCTTCTCTCTGTCTCTGTCAAAAACAATAAAAATAAATCTTAAAAAAAAAAAAAAAGGGAAAGCTCATCACTAGGAATATAGGTAAGTAAACTGTGGTTCATTCATACCGTGAAATGTTACATGTTCACTAAAGAAAATGGGTTGGGTTTGTATTGGTTGATTTGGAGGGATTTTTACACTATGTGTTCAAGTGAAGAAATTAGTTTTCTAACACTTTTTTATGGTAGTGGTGAGGTGGAATGGCTTAGAGATGGGGGAGAGGACAGAGGTAATGACCCAAATATAAATGATGATTTCCCTACTGGTAACTGCTACCATACAAATGCACAGAACAAGACCTCAAAAATAATGTGCTTGTTCTTAAAATCTGGAACTTAATTTAAGATTTGGAGATTTTGATATTCTTTTAGGATCTGTTCTTTTTTTTTTAATTGTTAACTTTATTGGGGTGACATTGGTTGAGAACAATTACATTGTTTACAGGTGTACAAGTCTACATTCCATTGTCTATACATTGCATTATGTGCTCATATAGCTCTCTTTTCATCACCATATATTTGATGCCCCTCCCTACTCCCCTCCCCACCCCCAACCCCCTGGATCTGTTCTTAAGTGACTTCAGAGAAGGTGTTAACATTTTGGTGCTTCTACATCTATGTAGAAGCCATTATTGTATGTTCTTCATTAAAAAGCCTGAGACTTTCATCTTATTCTGTTCTTAATTCCATTCCACAAGTGCTAATGTTTAGGGTCACTGTTGACCATTAACCCTACCAGTAGATGCTTTATATGCATTTAACCCTCACGATCACCTTATAAAATAGGTATGGTTAACCATGACCAGTTTCACTAGGGAGTGGAAAGGTCATTTGCTTCTCAATGACCTAGCATAAGATTTTTTTATGCAATTCTTAAAAGTAATAACAAAATTATGTCTTTCCTATGATTTTTGAGAATTCAAGTTTGCCCGCTATTAACCCTGCCACTATGGTATCTTGCATCCGTGAAGCAACAGACATCTACCTGTGGGTTAGGTAATTTACTCATATTGTGGCTGTGGAGTTTGAAGCTTTCAGAATTTTATTCACTTGCATTCTTATGTGTTTTAAAGTAAGGCATTTCAAATGGATTTTAGAAGTGTATTCATCTGTAATCACCACTTAGCCTACAAAATAAATCTTTAGGTAGATGACTAAAATGATCACAAGAAACTCATAAAGCATGAAAATGGAACCATTTAAAACATGTTTATTCCTTCCCTCCTATTGATTTGAGAGTGTTGGGTTTTAGGAAATTCAACAAGTGGGAATAATACCAACACGTGACAGACTCCAGCTGTTTGCAATGTGCTACCAGGTGAAGAAGCAGGCATACGATTTCAGGAGAAAAACACAGACTGTTCACCCAGTGCTTTTTTAAAATTGCTCTTCCCTATGTTACTCTAGAAAGCCACACAAAAGCCGATTTATCTTGTTTTGTATTTATCTTAACATCTCAAGGTTTATAGTTTACTGTTTTGGATTAGGTAGCCATTGGCTTTTGGCATGTTTCCTATAACATACACCTCAAGCATAGGGACCCAAGTTATGAAGAAATCAAAATGTGTGTCATATTCCCAGCTCTTCATGAAGTTAACCCAGCAAAGACCTGACATGTAACCAGAAGAAAGGAAGATTTTATTCTTTGAAAATATTCCCAGTCTTCTTACAAGTCCATCAGAGCAGAGAACCAGAAATAGCTTTTTAAAAAGCTATTTCAGTTTAAAATGAAGCAGATGACAAATCCAGGCTTAGAGCCCTCTGGAGATCTGTCTCTCAAATACTGATACATCACAGAAACATTTATTTTGTAACTAATGTTAATGATATTCTCAGAGCTCTGTGTTTATTGTTTAACACTGCTATCATTTATTGATGACAAATGACCAATAAACAGAGCCCCTTGCCTTTACTCTGGCTTCTAGACAGTATTTATGAATTAGGCCCATTAGTCTCCTTTTGAAAAGCCATCGGGACAATGCAGCTGGTACCCAGCAGAAGAGATGCAAAAGCATTATCTGCCTCGCCAGTAAAGACAAAGACATGAACTTGTAAGGAAGATGTGCTATTGCAACCACAAAGAAGCACTCAAATATAAGTACAGTGATGATCTAATTAATATTCCTAAATATCTGACAGTATGGCTCATGTTTCTATTTTAGCTTCTATTTCTAACAGACTCAGTATTCTCTAACATGGTTCCATAACAGCCTACGGGAATAAAGCGATTGAGATCACTTTAAGGAAAACAAAGGCTCAGGCAATGAATAATGTGGAAATGAAAGAATAAGAAAATCTACTTACTGGAAGTAGATGGTAAAAGGAAGAGGGCATGCAATTCAGAGGAAAATGCATTAAAAAATACAGTAATTAAAACATCAAAAAATATTTTTATTAATTTGTTTGCCACATAAAGAGGAAAAATAGTAAGGTTTTTTTCTTTTTTAAATCTTAATCTGAAGACATATTTGGGCTATCAAAGTATGGTTACATCGCATTCATTTTGTAGCTAGCACATATACACTCTAGAATTGACTTAACCTTTCAAAAGACCTCCTCATGGCGCATCTTTCAATGGCTAAATCTCTAAAGGTTTTATACTTGCCCTAAACTGAGTTCTGGTTCTAATAGTCTTCCCCACTGACTCAGCTTTTCTGGGATGGTAAGTCTCACTGTCATGTACATAGGGAGTCAGAACACTGCACTTAGGAACAGCTCTGTCACTCTTCAGTGTGTGATTTTTAGGAGGCGCACACATCGTTCTTGGTACAGTGGACATGTTGAACAAGAGTTATCTTATAGTTCACCTCCAGTTTTAAATTTCTAAAATTTCAAATAGACAAATTCAAATAGAATCAATTATCTGTTTTGTTTTGTTTTGTTTTGTTTTGTTGTTAAAAACTTATGGCAGAAACATGTAACATTCACCTGGAAGTGAATGACTTGATGAAGAACGTCTGACTACCTGCCTTATCTTGCTACACCTTCTACCTTATCTACCTTCTCACACTGCCTTTTCTTGATGCTATTTGAAATTGGCCCAACTTTCTTTAACTTCTCTTATTTCACTCAGCCATATATCTGCCTGCTGAGTCTTTGTTTGTTTGTTTGTGTCTTTGGTCTTTCATTGGTTTTATTTCCTCTGCAATTTCCCTACATTCCAGAAAGGAACAAAAATGTCATGACAACCTCTGGCCACCTAAGGACATAACTTTCTAGATGCAATACCAAGTTCCATGAGTATAATTTTATGACTTCCGGTCCTTATATTTCATTGTTAGTAAAGTATTGTTTGTTTGGGGTTGGTGCAGGCAAATTTGCCACTGGGATTTAATAATAAATTTCCACTCACACCCTAGAAAAGCATGCAAGCTGCACCCAGGTGTAGACAAACCCAGACACTTATCATAGGATAGGAAGGACTTAAAAATCAAAGAGGAAACTTAAGAACCTTAACTTTTTCGTATCTAAGGTAATATAGCATATAGAGAGAGGGGGCAGCAAACTCTTTTTCACAAAGGCAACCTCTATGAGAGGCCAGGAAATAGACATTTTTGGCTTTGCTGAGTGATACACTCACTATTGGAAATCCTCAACTCTACTGTTGTAGTAAAAACAGCCATTGACAATGCTAAACAAATGGGCATAGCTGTGGCTAGGTTTCAATAAAACTTTGTTTACAAAAACAGGATTTGTTTTTATTTACAAAAACAAGGGCTTTATTTAGTTTTCTTACCACTGGTATAGGATAAACACTAGGCTAGTAATCTGGAGATCAGAATTTAAGAGCTCTGCTTTGATAAACTGTTTCAAAGACTGGGAAAGGCCATTGGTTCAGGTATTCAATATTTTTATTCCAGGCAAATACAATTGCACCAACCCTTGAAGTAGAAGAAGAAAGTGATACTTCTTTTGGAAGCGTTTCAGTCCCAGGACGCAGGCCACTCTAAATTCATGAGACAGCCTAGGGATTAATGTTAGAAGACACAGTGTATTAAAAAAATAATATTTGTGGAAGCCTGGCTGGTATGGCTCTACCCTGCCTTCAGATACAGTTCCTGGCTGCCAGGCTAGAGTTTTTCTTCAAATATGAACCAGTTGAATTTACCAAAGAAGGTAGTCCAGTCATAACAGCAAACTTCCATTTTTGTTTTTTACTTAATAACTAACCTTATTGCTGAAACTGCCAAGGGAGAAAGATACATGATGCATCGTCAGCCATCATCACAGTGGTGGAGACTTTGAGGTGCATCGAAGCCTATGATATGAGTTTTGAAGATATATAAAGGTCATTGTGATAAACGTTTTCCAAGAACCTGATATAGAGCAGGGGTGTCAAGACTTTTGGCTTTCCTGGGCCACAGTAGTAGAAGAAGAATTGTCTTGGGCCACACATAACATACACTAACAATAGCTGATCAGCAAAAGAAAAATGCAAAAAAAAAAATTAAAAAAAAATCTTATAATAATTTAAGAAAGGTTATGAATTTGCATTGAGCTGCATTCAAAGCCATCCTGGGCCTTATGCGGCCCGTGGACCACAGATTGGACAAGCTTGGCATAGAGGATAGCTGTAAAAAAGCCACTAGGATGACAACTGCATATAACTAGCGTCTGAATGTTCAGATGAATGTTCAGGTCCTTAGTTGTAGTGTTTAGAAATTCTTCAGGGTCTCAAGTATGGCATGCAATGTTTTGAAAGGAAAAATGAATTGTTCAAGAGGACAGTTGAGTAGAAGAAAATGATGAAAATTAACATTTTATTTGACCTAGATAACCTCCCAATAAAATTATGTAGAAAAATAAAAGCAAAACAAAATAATTAATCTATCCCCAATGATTCAGTTTCTACTATGTCTAAGTTCAGAAGATTGTATGAATTGAAAGCAATTGATTGGGTATTCATCAGGACTAACAATTCAATTTTGTGATCCCACTTTAAGAAGATCATGGCTTACTTGACGAGTTTTCAAAAGTGCATAGCACATGAATCAAGATTAGGCTTGGCTGTAAGTAATAGAAAATGCAAAATAAGAGTGCTAAACAAGACAGAAGTCTGCTTCTCTCTCCTATACACCAAATCTAGAGGCAGGTCATCTAGAGCTCGTCAGTCAGCTCTGGGGTGTTCCCTCGTCTTCCAGCTCTGCCAGCCTGGGTGGAAGGTGGCTGCTGGGATTTTAGTCTTTCCTTCTGCTTCCACAAGGAGGGCAGAGAGAGGTGACTATTCCCTTCCTTCGAGGATCTACCTAGAAATCAGGCCCTTCCCATTAGATCCCACTGCCAGAACTTAGTCACATGCTCATTTACTAGCTGCAAAGGAAGCTGTAATCTTTACTTGGTGACCCAGCTGTGCCCATCTGGACTCCTGAGTTTTACCACTAGATAAAAAGGAGAGAATGGGCCAAGGGAGGCTACTAGCAATCGCCACCACCCATTCTAATTACGCAGCCCTTACATCAATCAATCAATCTATTCTTTGAAATGAGCCGCTTTGGGAAGCACCGTGAGCATAGTATAAAGTACACACAGGTCTGAAAATCTCAGAGACATAAGGCCCCCCCCCCCCCCGCCATGTCTTTCAGATCTTTGTTCTTTTTTAATATGGATTTATAATCTCAGCTCATACCCCATCTTAGAAGGCAATCAGAAATATAACTATAAGTCCGTTTCCATGAGCAGGGGATAAAAATCCCTTCTGGAGAAGTTTAATGTGTTTGGCATTTCTCTCAGGAATGGGAAGTGGGCAGCCACTCTGTAAATGATCTTTGACCTGCCCTAGAGGATTGCAGGCAGCTACCTTTTCCCTGGGAACCAACATTTTAGCAAATTACACGGGTAACTCTCTCATACTAAATTTTTTCTTCATAATCTAAGGTAAAGTTATATATTCAATTTGTAAAATAACAAAACCTATATTATTTCTGCTATTTTCCACACATACATGCGTTTGAATTGTCCCTTTTTATCTCAGTCATTCTTCATTAATAGTGTCAAGTTGTGCCTTTGTTTTTAGCTTAGCTAGTTTTTCCAAGTGCTTTGGAGATATTGTTATGCACAGTGTTGGCTTTATTTCTTTTCCTCCTTCTATCCTTCATCATTTATTAATGACACAGATTGCGTGATGAAGAGTTGTCAACATTATCATTTTTCTATATTTACAGGTATAATAACTGCGTTGAAGTGGATTTGTCATCTAATAACCTTAAATGATCCCTCTCTCTTGGGCTGCATTTCCCTCCATTATTTACTGTGCCTCCCAATAGCTTATCATCCACTGCTGTCTACTCTCCTCTTTGTCCTTAATTTCCCGAGACAGATTTCCACTTAAGAGACTGAGAAACTATTAGATGGAGAGTTTCTACAAACCACAGGAGCATAAGGTCTTCTGCAAAGAGACACGTTCACCCACTACGGGTTAAAGAAAGAAAATAGCATTACATCTTCCATGCAGACAAACCCAGTTGCTATCAATGTAAAGAGGGAATAATCACATTTAAATTGAGAGAATCTACATGCATAATTCTCATTAACATGAATACAGTGAAAGCTAAGTGCCTAAATTCCTGTTCAGAGAAAAGAAAAGTGGTTATATTTCTAGCCTAATGTAAGACATAGCTTCCTATATTTGAGTTGGAATTTCTATAACTGTTTAATATTAGTGTGTGGGTTGTTCTGGGGAGAGCCAATATCAAAAATTCAAGTAGTACTCTGTCTCCGTAAAGCATTTTAGCAACGCTGAGAGAAGTGGGCTACCAGATATTTATTTTGGAAATTAGTGAGCTAGCTACAGCATGTTTTCAAATTATGTATTTATGGGTAGTATATTGTAATTGGCCAGGCCACTATAGATCTTTATCTTTGCTATATTTAGAGTATAGGAAAATAAGTCAGCATTTCCTTTCATTATAACATTTCAGAGCTAACAATATTCACTAGTACAACAAGCATTCTCTGATCAAAACAGTTGTTCTTAAGTAGGTACATTTGTTCAAAGGTTACATGACATGTCAATGGTGGTGTCCTTATGGACTTTTTGTTTAGTTTGTAATTACTTCAAGTGATTAAAAAGAATAGAATGGCTTGTTAACTTCTCAAAAGAAAAATATAAGATAATATCACCATGCCTGCTATAATTTTCACAAATTATCCACCAGTGATAAATAAATTACATGGGTTGATCATTGAACCAAACACTACCATCTAACTTGTGTCTGTGCATCATCTGGTGGCTTTTTATTTAACTTGTTTTGGTTCTGAACCTTCAGTCTCCTTGTAAGCCCAGGCTAAAGTTAAAGAAATTGCTAATGGAGTCTCTGTGGGAGTATATTAAGTCAGAGCATCAAGAGGACATGAGAGTTTTGATAAGGTTTGTGTAAATTTTAACAGTATAAGCAGCCAACTTGAAGTGTATAGAAACAAATACCTGTTTGATTTTGAACCTAAGAATTACTGGAGACTAAATTTTAAACTTTGCAGTTCTTTTTAAATCATCCCTCACTTCGTGTTATTAGATAATATATTAGGTTTAGAGGATTATGTGCTTGGTATGTATTTTGTTACTCAAGCCCATACTTAACTCACCATGGGAGACATTTATTCTGTGTCAACAATAAACATTCATGTACATATGACCCAAAACATATGGTTTGGCTGTGTTAACGCTAAACACTCAAGATATATGGTACCTTGAATACAGTTAAAGAATTAAAAAAATCTACCATCTGCATCACCCACCATAACATAAATCCTATTGTTCTTTTTCTCTGTATACAATAGTCTCTGATTCTACACCAATTATTCAAGTTAGTAAACATTTACCATACCTCATCCTACTATGTTAGCTGGTGTGGATGACAGTAAGATGGAAAAATCCGCAGTTCTTATTCTTGAGAAGCTTCCAATCTAGTTATATAGGAATGTCTGTATACAAATAACTTGATGGTAACTACAACAAAGGGGGGAAACACACAAGAGGCAAGATTATTTCTAGCTCAAGAGAGCAGGAAAAGCTTTCAAAAAAAAAATAAGAGTGCATAGGGGTCAAAGATATACGGTAAGGGAAGCAATTTAAGCATATATGTTGACACTGTTTATGTTTCTGATACATTTACTCATCACCCTAATAGCCCATAAGAGGTAATAGCCTACAGTTCTCTGCCATTTTCGGCTGTGGAAACTGAGGCTATGTCAAGTGACTTTCCCAGAGTCACATGGGTATTGCAGTAAGTAGTATCATTGGTATTTTAACCTAGGCAGTTGGATGATTTTGGAAATAAGCTCTTAAATAAGCTTCTCTCTGTTTCAAGCCTGATTCTACCATTTATCAGTCATGAACAATACTTTTACTTTCTCTATCTTCATTCTCACATCGGTAAAATGAAGAAAACAATACGTTTTGTGGTTTGAACGGCCAGCTGTGGTTGTGGACTTACCAGAAGATGCCCCCCTGGCTAGCCACTAAGAAGACATTTGCTGTGGTGGGTTCACTGTCATTCAGGGGCTGCTCCCCAATTTTACAGACTTAGAAGTCTGACCCTTTTGGAATCCCGGAGCTGATGAAACTCAGGTAGGCTCTCTTATCAGCGCAAAACCTACTGTGTCCAGGCACAGTGCCATGATTAAATATTGCTGGGCTGTTGGTGACTTTGGAGCAGAAAACCAAAACGTGCAGGCAGCACCTAGAAGCAGACAAAGCAAAGGAAATGTAATTGATTCTCCTCTAGAAACCTAGAAACGAAGACAGACCTGCTGATATGTTGATTTGAGCCCAGTCAGATCCATTTTGGACTTCTGAGCCCCAGAACTCTAAGACAATAAAATCGTGTTGTTTTAAACCACTAGGTTAGGGTAATTTGTTATAGCTGCAATAGGAAACTAATACACATGCCAGGATCATTTTCACCTTAGAGCATGTACACAGGTTGCTCCCCAGTTGTTCCCTCTGCCTAATGTACTCGTCTCCCAGGTAGTAGCATCCTGGACATGAACTCCATCATGAGGTTCTAAATGGAGTATCTGCTTCAATTACACCCCTTCGGAAAGGCTTTCCCAGACTACTCAAAGTTACTCTATCACATTACCTATTGTGTTTTTATCTTAGCGCTGAGCATTACTTGTTACTTTTCTTTTTGATGTCATTATCGGACCACACAAGGAAAGCTGAAAACCTGTCACTTTTCCTCATAACCCCAGCATCTAGAATAATGCGTAGCACAAAGTAGGTGCCCAATAAATATTTGTTGAATAAATAACTGAGCACTTGTCCCACATGCGGTCATGCACATACACTATCCTACTGCATCTTTTCAATAGCCCAAAGAGACTGTTCCTGTCACCATTTATTAAACATGAGAACAATCCTAAGTACCTGTGTTCTTGGCACATAATAAACACTCATAAATATTTTAAGTAAATGAGCCTTATTCTAAGAAATTGAGCAACCAGTGTCAGAGTTTTAGAAGTAAATACTGGCTCCATTAATGCCTATGGTTTGCATACTCTATTGTTGAAGAATCTCAGAGCAACTCCATTCTCATGAGCTCAGGCCTCCGTTGTACCTGCCTTCTGGACGTATCTGTTTGCATGCCCCACCGGCCCTGAACACGGGATATAAACTGAATTGATAATCTCTTCCTTTGTAAAGATTCCTTGACTGAGCGAATGGCATTGGCTTCTACCTAACAGATTCTAGGAGTCATTTTAGACTGCTTCACATTTCCTCTAAGATGACTGGTCATTTGTTTTTGATTCTTCCTGTTAGAATAGTTCTTATACTAATTGCCTTTTCCAGCTCCAATGACTTAGCACTTCTTCCTGAACTATTTGTCTAGAAACTGTTTCTGATGTAATCTCTCCAGCAAAGCTAGACATGTCATCACTAGCCACTTTAAAACCCTTCAGTGGCTTCCCATAGTAAAAATCTAAACCATTTACCACATCACGAGAGGTCACACATGCTCTGTACCCTCCTAGCGGCCCACCCTTCTCATATCACTGTCCCTTCACTGACTGGTCTAGCTACCCTGGCCTTTGCATTCCACGGTGTCGAGCTCTTGCTTGCAGGACAATAACTTTCTCCTACCTGCCTGTCATCCTTCTGATCTCAGGGAGTCCTTCTCTAATCTAGATTATCCGCAACGCCCCGTTCTTTTCCTCCCTCAATTCGTAATTACATATCTATTTATATCTGTCTCCTCTACAAGATTATAAGCTCCCAAGGGCGTGTTTTGTGTCTTTTTTGCCCCCAGTTGAATCCACAGCACTGGCACATGCCTGGCACAGTGTGGAGGCCTATGAAATATTTGCTCAATACACAAATATAATATTTCTTGAATAAAGAGTGTCTATCATGGGTCTTTTTGAGAAGTGTGCTTTCACGTGTACAGTTTGGTTGGGATGATGGGGAGAGGGAGCAAAAAGAAAAAGTTGAGGTGCTGAGGGAGGGTAAAGAAAAAGTGACAGGAAACAAGTGAGTGAGAAAGAAGAGTGATAGAATTATTGAAGAAAGCGAGTAATGGAAAAAGGAGAAGGCCTAGTAGTGGGTTGAATGGTGACCACACCAAAGATCAGTCCTCATGAAATCTCTGGAATCTGTGACTGGTACTGCCCACGCTTCCTGGGGTTGCCTTAGCAAAGTACTGCACACTGGGGGGCTTGGCACAACAGAAATTTATTCTCTTGTAGTTCAGGAGGCCACAATTCTGAATGCAAGCTGTCAGCAGGCTTGGCCTGTCCTAGAGGTTCTGAGGGAAAATCTGCCCCATGCCTCCCCCCAGCTTCTGGTGGTGGTTTTCAAAATGAATCCTCAGCTTACAGACACATCACTACAACCTCTGCTTCCAGCTGCATGTGACTTTGCCCTCTTCAAGGTGTCTCTTTTGTGAGTCTTCATATGACCTTCTTGGAGGACACTAATTACTAGGTTTAGGACCTGTCTTACTACAGTATGGCCTCATCTGAACAATTTATGTCTTCAAGGCATAAATTATGCCTTGAAGATTATGCCTTATGATTTCCAAATAAGGTCACATTCCGAGGTTCCAGGTAGGTTCCAGACATGACTATTTGGGGGACACTATTCAACATGGTCCAGTTACCTAATTTGGAAAAAGGATATTTGCATGTAAGTTAAGCTTAACATGAGGGAATTCTGGACTATCTGGGTAGGCCCTAAATCCAGTTCTAAATGTCTTTAGAAGAGATGCACAGAAAAGGAGGCAGGCAGGCAGAAGAGAATGTGGTGTGAGACAGAGGCAGAGATTGGAGTGATGTGGCCAGAAACCAAGCAAGCCAAGCTATGCAGACAGCTGCCAGAAGCTGGGATAGGCAAGGAAAAATTCTCTCCCTAGGTCCTCCAGAGGAAGTGCCACCTTGCCAACACCTGGATTTCAGACTTCTGGCTTCCAGAACTATGAAAGAATACATTTCTGTTATTTTAAGGCATCCAATTACAGGTCTTAGTTACAGCAGCCATGGAAAACTAATCTGGGCCTTAACGTAACAATTCACAGTGCCCGGCGTTGTTTTCCTTCAATTACGATTTTAAAATAAAACAAAAAAAACCTTACCCATGTGTTAAGACTGTGCTGTAAATAGATCAAAGGGTTCTTAGTAAATATAAATTTATGAACAGCCATAAAAGTAAGCCAACTCAATTTCTGTAAGCATAATGTTTAGTGATCTTTTAATACAAGAGCATACCTTCCATGACTGAGATATTGACTCTTTAACCTGGTAAGAAATCACTCTAAGAAAGTAATTGTGTTTGCTGTAAACTATCATGTATCACCACTTATCTTGTGACTACCTGGTAATTAACATCTGATTTTATCACACCTCATGTGCTTGCTTTTCTCCTTTTTGGGTTATTTAATGTCATCTGTGTTTCCCTACTCAGTTCTTTTTTATCTTGAGAGTTGCTTTTTGTTATTCTGCCTGATGTATACTTAGTTGGCACGCTGCACTGTGTAACTTTCAAGTGGGGGCACAGCTGCATAAACTGGCATAGTTTTTGGATTACAGGATGAGTCTTTTTCAATCTTTGAATAAATTCAGAATTAAAGTCTGGCATCACCGAACAATCCCAGAAGTCTCTTTCAAACCTTAAGTTCCATAGTTAACCATTTAACTCTGAGATATCACACTATTCCCATGTGTCACACAGGATCTTATTTATTTGACTGCAGAATGGAGAGGCGTTGATGATCCTGCAGGGTCTATGGGTAGGAAGTCCATTCATGAAACTATCAGTTGTCCCTGGTTGCCAGAAAACGCTTGAATGGCGAAACTGTGGGACAGATAGAATCCAGCACCGGGGGCAACAGCAGGCAGGAGCCCCGCCCTCCTCGGCCGGCCCCCTTTCTCAGAACTTTTGACAAGGGGTCCCCCCTTCCCACACTGTTCCTGCTGCTTGGGCGGGCCAGCTCTGGGGATCTAGCTTGAGCACTCACCCGCCGCCCCCGAAAAAAGGTTTGGTGCCCACCTCCCGGTGGGGGACTGACTCCCTGCAGTCCTCCCCACTCCCACCCAGCAGGTGTAGGCGAGAGGGCGAGGGGCGAAGCGCCCACCGCTCCCGTGGGCTACAGTGGGCGCTGGAAGGCAGGGTCCCTGCGGGCTTGGACGTCGGCTTGGCGCCCAGCTTTCAACCCACCCCCGAGGCTAAAGTTCTCCCCCACGAGGGAGCCGCTCTTCCAAGCCGATCTCGGACCCGGTCTAACTCCAGGAGCTTGGGCGGGGATCGAGGAGACAGAGTGGCCTCCCCTCCCCCCTGCGCACACGTCATCGCGGGCGTCCGGGAAGCGTCGTAATTCGCCGAAGAAGTGCTCATTCAAAAAACAAACACCTCCGCACCCCGCCGTTGTAGCTGCGGACAGAGAAATCCACTCCCCACGCGCATGCTAACCGTCCCCGCAGTCGCCTGGCGAAGAGGAAGAGAGGCGTCCTCTCTGCAGATACGCTCCAGGGGCGCGGGCGGCTGTGCCTAAAGGTGTGTGGGAGAGGGACCTTTGATAAGGCTAAGTGGCTGTGGCGCCTCTAGCTTCTTCCCACCTCAGTCATTCCTAGGGTTCAACAAGTCTTCAAAGTGACGAGTCAGCCAACCCCACCCGGAGGCCACCCTCCCGTTTCCGATCGCCTGCGCTGGCTGGGTGGCCCTCCCAAGGATCGGCTCTGGCTGCGTGCGCGTCTATTACAGGTCGCACGGTAGTGATGGCGGCGCTCAGTGAGGCTTCCCTGTCACTGGATACTACTACTCCCAGCCCTCCTGGAAGCCTCCGGAGCAAACCCCGGCCCTTAGTTTACAAGTAGCAATTTGACTTGCTCTGCTGCATGTCAAGAGGGACCGTGGAAAGTGTGGAGACGCCCCGGAGACTAAGCGATTGCAGTTTAAAAAGAAAAAAAGCCAAACAAATAAACAAAACCCACCCACCCTAACAAACATGAGGCTGCTGGAGAGAATGAGGAAAGAATGGTTCATGATTGGAATAGTGCTGGCGATCGCCGGAGCGAAGCTGGAGCCGTCCGTGGGGGTGAATGGGGGTAAGTGCACCTCCGCAGGCTCCGCCGCGAGTCCCACTTCAGAACTAATTTTCGAGCTTTGGGAAGGGGGGGACCCTGTGATGGGGAAGGGTCTGCCTCTCGCAGGGGGCACTGGCCAGCCCAGGGTGTCTTCTGGTCCTTTCGCTGGTTCTTAAATTTGCTCACCCCACTGGGGGTTCGAATGGGGCGAGGGACTTAGACCACAGGCTACCTTTTCTGTGAATAACCTGTGCATGAGGTTACTGAGAAGGAAACTTATTTTTCTTATCCTCCAAGTAGCACCCTGTCCCACGGGATGCCAGGTCGTCAGGAGTTTTCTCATCTATCTTGGAGTGGACACCCATTACTTTGCTTCCGACCCCGATCTTGCTCCTCCCTTTCAAAAGGAGAAGAGTAGGGGACGAAAAAGAACAAGGGACACCCCTCCCTCCTCCAGCTCTGATTCTGTGGCCCACATGCTGGAAAGTGACCAAGCTGACTGACACGTTGCACATTCTCGTTACGGGGCAGCACTTCCGTGTGCTGACGGGACTCAGTTGCTACACTTAGCAGTCTAACAGATACAGGCTGTCCTAGTCTGTGTGGTGTGTATTTTGTGTATTTTGGCTGAGGAACTGCAGGCGGACCGAAGTCATACTCACATCTCCGAATAGTGAAAGCCTTGTAATGTGGGGATGGGCAGTGGGTAGAAATGACTGGAAATATCCATCATCATTGATGCCCCCCTCCCCCCCTGGGCAATCATGCCCCACTTTTTATAAACAGTGAATTGAATTTCTTCAATTCATTGTCTTTGGGGCCTTGTTTGACAGTTTCCACGCTGATGGACAGGTTTAGTGCATCAGTCGTAGGGCAGGAGTAATAATACATCAGTCATACAATGAGGAGAGAAGGGAGCACACACAATCTTTATGTGAAGAAGTGCTCAAGAGGATATTTGAAGTTATTTGTGTCTTGTTGTTAAAACATGATGGACGTGAATGGAATGATTTCTCAGAACAGAAGTTTCTTCTACTGTCTACCTTCAGTACCTCCACTTAGAAGTAACTGCGGGGAACATTTAGAAGGAATTACTTTTAAAAAAGATTGTAGGGATTAAAACTTTTGGGGAGTATTTTCTGTGTTTTGTTTTGTTTTGTTTTTCTTTTTCTTTTTCTCTTCTATATCCAGCTTAGTACAAAATGTGTAGGGAATACAACTGAGAATAAAGCTGTTATTCATGGTGGTTTCTCCCCCTGAAGGTACCAGTTTCTTCTTTGACATAGCTTCTCTGTGTCTGGGAAACTTGTGAATGTTGGTGTCTCAGGTTCTGTCAAATGAGTACCCACAGTCCTGACGGCTAGCTGGATAGTGAGAATTTAAGTTAGTGTCTTTGTGGTGATCTGGAATGCACACTTTTTACTAGTTTCACTAGTACACTCATTCGCTTCTGGTGTTAATTAGATCTTTTATTTACTGGGTGTTAAGGGGAAGTTACAGGTGATGTATGATCTTTAAGTTTAGATCTGCTGAGCCTGGATTTGGTAAAGTACCTTTTATCTTACATTCTGGGGTGCTCTAAATGAAGAAAGGTTGTTGAATGCCAAATCACTTCCTGAGGGCTTCCCTCCGTGGCCTGTGTGAGGTGAATTCTGTAATCTTACTGTACTCTGTAACTTTGCTTCTTGAAGTTTTGGTCTATTATTATACTTTAGAATTAATTGTTTCCCATTTTCATTCGTCCTTTATGTCATTAATCTAGGATAATTCATTTCTTTGTTTAATTTTAAAACAGTAGGATGTTAAGAGCTAAATGGGACCTTTAAAGTATTTTAAGCCAACATGCTTCTTTTACCGTTGAAGATACTGAGGTCAGGTGACTCACCCCAGACTAAGTTAACTACGGAGTTAGGGAAGAGGAAGAACTAGAGACCAGGTCTCCCTCCCCTTATTTCATACTGGTTGCAAAATCTATACAAATTTTCTTGGCAAAAAAATCATTAAAAATGAATAACCATTATAAAGAATGGTTCTCTGTAATAGACATTTTCTATGCCCTGATTGAGCAGAGCAGAATCAGCTAATATTAGACAACAGTAAGCTCATACATGATTTCTTTAATAACTGTCCATGTGTAAAAGTAATTTTTTTAAAAACAAAAGTTAAAAAACTGTTTGGGATTTCTTATATAGGCTGTCAGGCTAAGTTCTCGATACTTCTGTTGAGCTTTTAACTGACTCCCCTCCCACCCCCAACACCTGTAAAATCTCTCAAATAAAAACAAACCTCCAAATACTACTGAGTAATACTTTCACTGCACTAGTTAGCACAAGAAAAATCTAGGAACAAGGAGAGGACTAGTTGCTCAAAATGTGTCTGCCCCATTCTGCTCTTTAGGATAGTCCAAAGCATCTCTTTTTGCTCTTAACTTTTAGTCAAAGTTTCCATTTATGGGCTCTGTACATTGGGAATGTGATTTTTAATATATTACATTGACTGAACAATTTTCAGTATTCTAGACATTCTTTTGAATAGGAAAAGTTTTGGTAGTCTCCCAACTTCTGAAGATGCTCATTTCACCTTCATCTGGCTCAATACCTTAATGAGTACACTCCTTATTTTTAAATGTAAGACTTCTACACTTAAAGCATCACAACTATGATCTGACCTTTCTTTAGAAACAGTCTTCATAGTCAATTGGTGAGTTATGTAGGCATAGGAAATTTATAGATGTGGAAACCCTAAAATAAATGAAGTTGGATGGCTTTCGAAATGAAAGTATAATAGGTACTAGCCTAGATAATTTAATTCTTAGTTCACTGTTCTTTTTACTCAGTTACATTCCATTTTTAAATATATAGAAGAAGGTTGAAAATAAAGAGTCACAGTAGATGTAAATGTGTAGAGATTCTGAGATGTTGATAATCTGTCTCATTGAGACTCAGGGAAGCCCTTGAGCTATGCACACTTTAGAGTTTACTGGAGTTCAACACTGTGCTGCTATTATTCATTCTCAAGAAGAGAAAGGCTTACTTCTACTTTGTAAGTACAGAATGAGCTTCTCATTTCTACCTGCATCTTAAACAATTCATTTTTTTAATTAAAAAAATAACCAGAAATATGCTATAAGCTTAAACATTTTAGCATGAATGTCTTAGATTAGTTTTAGAAGTGGAATTTACTTTGGAAATGACTAGGTTTTATGAAACAGTAATAATTCCATGAATTCTTAAGTACTCCAAATCATTCCCTTGCCCCCATTAAAAAACATAGGTTTTAGAACTCCAAAATTGCTTCCTATCTTATGGCCATTTTTTTTTTTTTTTGCTACCTCTTCTAATTTTCACTTATCAACTCTCTTTTTTAATTTAATTTTTTTGCTTTTGTTTAAAACTTGTATTTTCACTTTAGCTTTACAGCCATAGTAAGATCTGGATTCCGTTATTTTGGAGTTGGAGGATATAATCATTGCCTGGGAGAGGGCCAAATGTCATTTTTATATCATAGTTTCAACCCTCACTTCTCTGCAAGTATTTACAAGTTTTATTGCAGGCCTAGTTCCACATTTATAAGTTGAGTGGTCTGTTAGCATCTCACTGATCCTGTCTCAAAAAGACTTTAGGTTTCTCTAAATCAGAATGAATTTCTCCTTCCCTTTTAAATAGTATCTATGGGTAGCCCTGGAATACTCTCACCATGTCCTTCCATGGCTTACAGTTATTTAGATATGCATCTAATAAAAAATAAATAAAAACAGTATAACACAATGTCTCTAAACTTTAAAACAGAAAAGTCAGGGATCCTTCCGCTGAATTATATCCGTTAGTTAATAGTTATCATGTGTATTCATGTATGTGCATGTGAAGTGTGGGAAAAGTTTTTTAAAAATTTGGTTGTTCACCAAGAAAGGTAGATACTTCATTAGCCCCAAAGAAACTTGACGTCTAAGCAAATGCCATGTGCTTGCTACTGAGATGCATCTTCAGATGTGTCCCCTCGCTCTCATATACTACCACATTGCTAACTCTGGCCCATCCTGTATAGAAATTCTGGGGGTACCACTGTGGGCAGAACCACAGTCGACAAGAATAAGGTCTCATACAAAGCAGAGGTTTAGAGGAAAATAAAAATGATAGAAATTTTAGAAAAATGGTATTTAGAATTCCTGGGAGGTATCTACTTTCAAAACAAGCCAGATTCCTTGACTTTAAAATTTGCTTCTGAACCTTCTTCCTCAATTGCTGAGGAAGTATTATTTCTAAGTGTGAGCTGCTGAGACAGATCCACTCATAAATATAAAAATAATGTATTACTTTTTAGGTGTTTGAACAGCCTCTATTGCCCTGATATGTAGTGACATTTGCATCTGCCTTCTTCTTTTTGTTCCCTTTCCTCAGAGCTCAGCAAAATGATTTGAGTAAATGCCAGGTACATAAAAGAATTTATTGCATTGTTTGAGCAGATCTTTGTTCCTTTTATTCACCAATGTACTACAAATGCTTAAAATGTAGTAGTTGCTCAATAAATATCTGGTGACTGAATGAAGGGTGATTTTTCCTAAGCTTGAAACTGATCAGTGTCTGTAGGTATGGTGAGAGTCAAGGGACTGGGGAAGCCATGAATGCAGTCCTGTTCTTTTGCTTAATGGGTGTATTAGTTTCGCTGGACAGCCACAAGAAGCTGCCACGGACTGGGTGGCTTAAAACCACAGAAACGTATTTTCTCACAGTTGTGGAGGTTGAAGTCTGATCAATACTTTGGAAGAGCCATGCTTCCACCGAAGGCTCTTTCCTGGTTTCTTCCAGCCTGCTGTGGTTGCTGGCTACCAGCAGACCTTGGCGATAGAACACCAGTCTCTGCTTCTGTCTTCACATGGCCATCTTTCCTGTGTGTGACTGTCCAAATTTCCTCCTTCTTACAAGAACACCAGTCATTGGGTCAGGGCCCACCCTAATCTGACTAGACCTCATCTTAATTTGATTACATCTGCAAAGACCCAATTTCCAAATAAGGTCACATTCACAGGTTCTGGGTAGACATGAATTTGGGGTGGGGGGGCAGTATTTAATCTAGCACAGGAGGACTAAATAGAATATCAGACATGAGATGATCTCAGATTTTGAACTGTTGTTATACGCCATGGTTTCTCAACCTCGGGATTCCAGACATTTTGGATAACTCTTTACTATTAGGAGGGCTGTCCTGTGTCCTCCAGGGTGTTTAGCAGAATTTTGGATCTTCATCTACTGAATGTCAGTCACACCCTCTACCCCTCCAAGTTATAATAGTCGAGTGATTTCTAAATGTTTTCAATTGTTGGTAGGGGGGTGGGGCGCAAAATTGCCCCTGTCAGAGAATCACTTGTACGCAAGTATAAAAAAGCATTTTCCCAGAACTACATCTTCTAAAAGAGTGTTGTTCATTGGTGAGCACATTAGGTCTTAAGCCAGTTGTGGGCAAGCCACAGAATAAATAAATATTAGGGTTGTCCCTTTGTACTCACAAAGTTTATACATCTGTGATGATGCCAGCCTAGCTCTGGAGAGGATTTTCTGGAGGGTAAGGTTCAACCCTGTGTGTTCCCTATAATATGCCTGCGGCCAGGCACAATTTCACAATAATTACAGTCGTCACAACATATTGTTAAGTCCGCTATTATTCTGTCTGCATGATCTCAATCACAAAATGAAGTGCTCAATAATATTTGTAGATGGAATACTCTTGGGGAGAACTGAATGTATGCATGAATGCAAGCTTTTATTTCTGGTGACCTAGAAGAAATAAAATCCTATTTGCTAAAGAGAAAGGAACTTCTTTTGATTCTCTCCTTTTGGTTTGGGGTATTTTGTGGGATACGCACTGATGCTAAGGGAGATATAATTAGGGCCTATATTGAAGCATGCTCTCCGTGTGAGATCAGAATTTATTTTTTGAGTTTCTTTTTATTCTGGTCTAAGGATACTGTGCTGGACTAGACAGCTATGGTCCTTGCCTTCCAGAAACTCCTCTTTGGAATTAGACCACATCACAGCAAATGCTTAACTCTTCCAGGACCGTAGCCAGCATTAAGCTTTAAAGTACTGTTTGTCCTTCTCCAGTGGATTTGTCTCTCATACCCAGTTATCTACTGGAAATTCTTATCTAACAGTAACTCATTTCTCTCTCTAGGACCACTGAAGCCTGAAATAACTGTCTCCTACATTGCTGTTGCGACAATATTCTTTAACAGTGGACTGTCATTAAAAACAGAGGTACTGTCACCTATGGGGCACATGAAATGTGGGGAGAAAAATTTAATTTGACCTTACGATTTTGAAATTTGAGAACCCTTTTGTAAAGCTGTGTGTAGCTCTAGCCTGAGGGCTTCACTATAGCAGAAGATAATGTGGACTTCAGCTTAAGGACTTGTTTGTACCTACATATTATAGAAACTTTAGAGTTGAGCATCATGGGCCCTGAGGATGTGGTTGTGATGGGTATGTTTTTAATACAGCACTGAAGTGAAGTGTCTACTTCCAGTCTTCCTTGGATTACGGTGCTAACCATAGTGGTACCAGCTATGGCACATTTAAGCTGTTGTTATTTAGTTGCGTTTCCGTAACTTTCTGGGTCATCTTTTTTTTTAATTTTTTTTTATTGTTTTTGACAGAGAGAGAGAGAGAGAGAAAGAGATACAGAGATACAGAGACAGAGAGAGAACTGAACTGGGGGCACTCCCCAGTTCAGCATATGGGTCCGCATGGGCCTGGGCCGGGATTTGATCCTCTGTCCCCGGCGCTGAAAAGTGAGAGCTTAACCCACTGAGTCATCCCGGCTTCCCCCTGGGTCATCTTTTGTTCCCAGAACTCATGCTGCTCAAATGAGAACTTATTATAACTTTTAATTAATTTGTACTTTTCTAAAAAAGTATATTTTTTGTTAGTGTATCTATTAAATACTAATATGTGTTTTAAGAGAAATACTGGTATTTTTCATACTAAGTCCCAATCTCTCATGAAGAAGTGCAGGTAATGTCATTTACTGATCCAGGTATCACTGAACACAGGACTCCTTGGACTTAAAGAAATCCAGACATTCTTATATCTGAGATATGAATGAGGAGAATTTATGCTTCCCTTTTGACTTATAATGGAAAAAGAGAGAGGAAAAAGTACCCATTTGCTTTTGAAGAAATGACAGTTTTCAAAGTTGTCATTCTGAGATGTTTATTCTTAAGTAGATAGGGAAATCTTATTACATAAGAAGGATTTTTTTGGGGGTGGGGGGAGAATGACTTTAAAAATTAAAATTCTGTTTCTATATCATATCTTGCCTTTACTTATTTAAAGTTTCTTTTAAGTGTGATTTGAATGAAGACCAAATTTAGTTACCTCATTTTTTGATCATTCTAGTAGCAACATGGAAAAAAATAAGGTTTTACTAAATTTATGCATCTGTAGTTATCAGGTTGGCATAAATCTTTTCATTGGGGGTATTTTGGATATACACAAAGGTGGGATCCACGTATAATATACCGTAGTGTCTACAACAGATAAATTGTGTCTCAAGAATTCTAAATATTCTTGCTGATTACTGGTCTCCTGGAAATAACTGCCATGGGTGGGATTTCCTAAGTATGTCAAATACCTGTTTTTGTAAATTCTATTGATATGAAAGGACTAGGATTAGTGCTTAGAGGGTGCAGGCTTTTCCTGTGTATACCAGAGTTCTATTGGCCCTCAGATATGGGACATAATGGTATGAAAAGCTATTTGTCACTCCTGTGGTGCTGGTCTAACCTTCCTTGGAGACACTTCTGCTGGACTTGGCTAAGGGTATTTGTGGAGCAGCTGCCTTATCCAAATCCTCTACTGGGGACATTGCTCTAAGTCCATCCCCTGGTGGCTGCTTAATAGCTACAGCTGTTACTTAGTCCCTGGGAAATCTGGCAAGACTTGATTTGCTCCTTAGCTTCTTGCTTAATGCTCTTCTGTAAAGCTGCCAACTTCTTGGGATGCAGGAGTTGAAGGAGGAATGTCACAGCCTTCAGCATTTCTCTAAGGACCAAATTCTTCTCTAAGCACCTAGGAAACCTTCAGAGTCATCCAGCTAACATGGATCTAACGATGAAATGCCTTGATCCTGTGTGTTCTCATGGTATCTAAGTAGCCATCAAAGCCATTTCCTTCAAAAAGCCCTTTTGAAACTAATACAACATTAAGTCATTTTCAAGATCCATTTAACTGAAGATGCCCTAAATTGCATCATTGTATAATGTTAAACCATCTCTAAGGCCTGTTAATTTCCTGGGCAAGCGAACAGTTGTAAATTAGAAGTTAGCAATCTTGTTGTTACTTGTTTTCTAGTTAATAATCTTAAATTAATTTCAGCTGGGATACTATTCTCCTGTCCTCTTAGGTTCTAGAATAGTGCATTTTTGCACAGAGGAGCTGGTAAGTTATTATTGATTTGAGTTTATTTGAAAGCATTTATAGTGCTCCCATTCAAGTTTGACTCATATTGAACATTTCATGTGGTATTACTCATACATTGATGTAATGATGTGTTTTCTAAGAACTGTTTTGCTCATTTATTGAAATTAGAAAGAATTATGTGTTTAATATTTCATGCTAAAAAGATTTAATGCTCAATCTTTAGTTTTATGACTGTTGATTTCTAGTTTTTGAAATACCTGTTGGAATGGTTTCTGAAATTTTGTTGCATTGAAGTGAAATAAGGTTACATTTGCAATATGTTTTATATTTAGCTAACTTCAAACCTACAATTTCAGAGGATTTGTCACTTAACAGACCATGTCAGGACCCATTCAATTAAACAAATATCTATGAATTGCCCCTGACTACGAGGCATGGTGCTTGGTGAAGAGATAGAAACAAAGATGAGCAGGAAGCTAAGGGCCTGAAAAGGGTTCTGAGTAGAGCAGAATATACAGGTTTTTGCTTACTTACCTAAACAGATTATTATTTTTTAATCCCACTCAGCTAGAATATAGCAAATTCTAAACGTTAGGCTCATGCTTGCTTGTTTCCAGCATAGAGCTATGACTGACTCTTAGAAAGTGTATCAGGGAAAGCCGGGACGGCTCAGCGGGTTGAGCGCTCGCTTTGAGGCCACGAGGACTGAGGATCGAATCCCGGCTCCGGCCCAGGCAGGACCCACGTGCTGAACTGGGGAGTTCCCACAGTTTGGTTCTCTAACTGTCGCTGTCTCTGTCTCTCTCTCTATCTGTCAAAAAGTAAAATAGAAATAACTATGCACTGAAGACAAAAAGATAATTAAAAAAAAAAAAAAAAAAGAAAGTGTATCAAATGAAGGGTGAGAAGCTGAAATTGGTATGTATTGAAAATATTTCTACATCCCAGTCAGAGCCCCTGATTTTAAGCAGCGCTTGATGCTGCCAGCGAGGCTCCAGTGTAATCAGTATGTGGAGTCTCTCCTTAAGTTTATTTTAATGGAATTTGACCTGCATTACATGTGAATAAACAAAATATCTTGCAGAATCAACTTCCTAATTATTCATGATGGCATCCATTTGCCTATGCGGCCCTAAGTTCTGCATGGATATGTATGGAATAATACTATTTGGGTTTTATGGTGTTACTTGCTTTTTCTTTTTCAGTGTTACTTTATTATTCTCTTTAAAATTGTATGTGGAAGATCTAGAAAATATATTACACTGGGTTTTTATGAAAGTCTTGAAAATCTTTCTCAGAAACACTTCATGTCTGTTATTTCCCTGTGGTTAAGAGGCCCCTTATGACCCAACAGTAGGAGGCCTTTGTGATTCATTTTGCTGGGTTCTTTACTGTTCCATTATTCTGATATAATATCAATTGCTTCTAATTGTCATTTATTAGGTCAGCTTCTATTCTGTAGCTACATTTTATTTTTTATAACTTTTTTCTGATTACAAAAGTGGTATTTCCCCATTGTAGAAAGATTAGAAAGAGTAAAAATAACTATTAACATCTCTGTGTGTTTTAGTCCTTTTTTTATAAACATATTTTTTACATATAGAAAATATTTCTTTAAAAATTGTATATATGTAACTGTGTGTGTGTGTGTATTTGCATATTGATGCATCTTAACGAGACTTATGTTGGTGATCATTTTGCAATATATACAAATATGGAATCATTATGTTATACACCTGAAACGAATATAATATGTCAATTATATTTCCATTTAAGAAACTAATTCATGTGATATTATTTTAGTAGCAGTCTCTTTTCAGAAGTAGTTTTCTTACTTTTATTATTTTTGTGTCTCTTTTTGCAGGAGCTGACCAGTGCTTTGGTGCACATAAGATTGCACCTATTCATTCAGATCTTTACACTTGCATTCTTCCCAGCAGCAATATGGCTTTTTCTTCAGCTTTTATCAATCACACCCATCAACGAATGGCTTTTAAAAGGGTATGTTTGAATATTTGAAGGGTCCACTTTTAATGGGGCGTCTCTAGTGACATTATTGTTTCTGTGGCAACTATTTACAAGAGAGTTTATGTGTGATATTTTATAAGGAAATAACACTTTTAACATTATTATTATCCTTTGAAATAATAGTGTTTCATGAAGAAAGTTCATCAGATAATTTTATAATGGAATCAAGATGTTTAATCTTATGCTTAATCATATGCTTAATCTTAGGGTTCCAGGATGGACACTTTTCCAGGAATTTAAAAAAGTTTTCTTGGAAGAAAAATGGAAGGGACTAGAGAATGTAAGATCTATGTATGGGTATAATATAGGTTGTGAATTGGGTGCTTTAACTTTTGCAACTTATTTTATCGAATGTATATGGAGAATAATATGTACTTTTAAAATGTATAGGGAAGAAATAAGGGACATTTACTTTTTCACTTGTTCCGTTTTATGTTTGATAGGATAATAGACTTAACAATAGATTTTTATTAGAATATTTTCTCCCATTAGAAATGTTGCCATGTTTATTAAAAGGATTCGACTGTTAGGAGCTGATCAGGAGCCTGAAAGAAAAGGTTTCTGGGGGCCTAGGTGGCAAGGCCTCAGCCTCCCCTTCACCTCCCCTTGTGATTATCTATAGAAAAGAATGTGTAGGTGCAGCTTCACAATCCTGCCAGACCAGTTGATTGATTACTAGGCATGTGGTTAAAAGGATATGTATGGGGAAGGGTCTGCTTGTTCCTGTTATGCTGATGAATAACCCACCCTGTACTTAACCCACAATGTCTCTTAATCTCTTCCCTATTCTTCATTGTGTGCTTTGATGATTGTTACCCTATCAATGTAAATAAATAAAAATCAGCAGTGAGGAGAGCTCTTTGCTAGATGCCACGAAGAGCACTAGCCCTCTGCTCAGGTTGATTTTTCAGACATTCCTGGTGCCAGCGTTGTCTCTGTGTCTCGGATTCACAAGGTCGTCTCTGCATCTCTCCCCGATTTGCAACAAGTGGCGCCCAATGTGGGCTCTGCGTCTCTCCCCGATTCGTAACATTCAATGATTAAAAAAATATATTTGAATTGGTTTAAAACCAACCACATTTTAGCATCATGGTATAATAGCTAAAACACTGAGCTTAAAGCCCAAAGATTGAGTTCTAATCCTCTTCCTAACTTGCTATGTCACTTTGAGGAAAGGCATTTATTAGTTTTGAACTTCAATGTAGGGAGGATATACTGGTATTTTAAAATTAGAGCTCACAGAACCTATGGATAGATAGGATAATGAAGAGAGAAAGACATGGAGGAATCAAGGATGACTTTTGGATTCTGAGTATGAGTCAGGGGGTAATTGATGTTGTCATTTACTTAGCTGGAGAAAAATCAGTTAGGACAAGAGGGATAATCAAGAGTGCTGTTTTGGCCAGATTGAGTTTGAGAGACTGAACATAAAATTTTACTGAAAAGTATAAAATGCCTCATAAATATAATGGCATCATTTTAGAGCAACATTGTATGATGCATATTATGAACCAATTACCGAGTATATGCCGTGTATAGCACACTCAAGAAATAGCAAGGGGATGCCAGGATAACTCAACAGGTTGAGCACTTGCCTTGCAACCACAAGGCCTGGGGATTGAATCCTGGCCCCCGCCTGTGCAAACCCACATGCTGAATCGAGCTGGAAATTCCATAACAGGTGTCTTCTGTCCAACTGAGTTAAAACTTTAATTTTCTTTCTTATTTCAAAGCTAATATAAATTCATCACATAAAGTTTTGATAATACCTTTTGTAAAAGTGAATAAAATTAATTGTAATCCTACAATCAAATTATTAGTCAGATACTCTGTCCCTCTATGAACTTTCCACTTAATCAGGCCAGCTATTCACTCCCCTCAGAATGTATATTCTATACAAATGCTGAGTAATGTTTTTCATCTTTAGTACTTAGATTTACAATGCATAGCTTCATTTGCTTGTCATGCAATGTATTTTCTATCCTAAACTAAGAGAATAGACTTCTTGTCATGATTTGGGTAATAAAAACCAAGTTTGAAATAGTCACTAGAATTTATTACAGAGTCTGAATTCAAAAAGTGTATGATTGTGTCATGCCTATTTCTATAATGATGTTGCAACAATATGAAAATGTTTTCTATGAGATGGAACTTTGGGAATTGCTCTTTTATAGAAAGGAATCTGAAAATTCAAGCTTGGGTTTTGTTAAATATTTTTGAACTTTGGAAGTAGTTTTAAAATTTAAGTTTTTCTAAAAGACTTTCTACAAAAAAAAAATCTAAGGAAAAGATACATAAAATAACCTAAGATTAGATATACTTTCCAAATGATTAACCATTTTGGTTATCTTTCAATGACTTTACTTACTATTACTTAACTGTTTTTTGAATTATATAATAAGAGCGTAAATAATTTAAAAATTAAAATCGCCCAAGCCTGTGGATGGAATGAGAGTATCCCCATACATTTGTGGCACCTTTTAAGCTATGTTTCCTCATCTAGAATTGTCTAAACTCAGCTGGGCAAGTGCAGTAACAATCACTCTCCTATTTTCATTTACTCAGCTCTGCTGTTTTAGGATGAACATAGTGAAAAGTATGAGGGGAAAAAACTTACCATTTATAATTGCATTTTCTTGTATTTTTCAGGTTGCAGACTGTAGGTTGCATGCCTCCCCCTGTGTCTTCTGCTGTGATTTTAACCAAGGCAGTTGGTGGAAATGAGGTGAGTCACAGGGCTAACTTTATATAAATGTAACTGGGTGCTGTGCTTTTATTTTATATTTTATTTTATTTTATGAGGAAGGAGTTGGGTCACAAAAAAACACATACATAACCTTATCAGCTTATGAAGGAAGCGGGTGTGTTCCTAGATTAGGATGATTCTAAAATTGATGATAATGAGTGGAATTTAGAATTTCAACTGGAAGAGTAAAGGGAAGTGAATGAAATAGAGTTGGTGATTTTTCTGCCTCAGTGGGAAATTGGGAAACAGAGGACAAAGAACAAGGGAAGGATTTTTTGTCATCTAAGACTCACAAACTGAGGACACGCTCCATGGCCATTCCTTAGTTCTTAAAAAAATTGTAAAAAACTAAATTTATGGAAAAAGGATCAATAGAAGTTTAATGGCAAGTGAAGATAATATGTAAGGGAGAAATGAGGCTGGGTTTCTAATCTGAGTTCAAAGAAATTGTCTGACTGCTCAGGGAGTATGGCAAAAAAGAGGCTTGTACATTGGGACAACAGTGGTCCATTTCAGGAGCTACTTACAGGTGGCTTGTTCTAGTTAAAAGATCCCTCAACTTCATACTGAGGGACTTTGCTTTGTAGTAACTGACTTCTCCTTTTTCACTTATATTCTGTCATTCAGTAAAGAATACTGTTGAATGAGGAAAAATATATAGGGACTTCCCACTTCAATTCATTCTTAGGATTTTGCTTTCTCAGCATCTGTTTTCATTTTCCTCCACTTTACTCATTCCCCAAATATTTATTGAGCACTTGCTAATCTTTTTTTAAACAGGTTTTATTAAAGTATCATCATATGCATTACACTGCACAAATTTAGAAAGTTTACTGTTTTGACATGTGCACATACCTGTGAACACATCACCACAATGAAGATAGTGAATGTATCCATCACTCTCAAAAGATCCTTGTGCCCCTTGGTAAGCCCTTCTTCCTGCCCTTCTTAGCATCCCTGCTCCCCAGGCAACCACTCATCTGTTTTCTGTCACTCTAGACTAGTTTACATTTTCTAGAGTTTTATATAATAAAATCATATGGTATATACTCTTCTTTTTTCTTGTTTTTTCTTTTTACTCAACATATTATTTTGAAATTTACCAATATTGTATGTATCTATAATTCATTCCTTTTTATTGCTCAGTAGTATTATTTTGTAGGGATATGCCACCATTCACATGTTGATGAACACTTAGGCAGTTTCTACTTTGGGGCTATAAGCATTCATGTAAAAGCCTCTAAATGTCCAAATACTTTCATTTCTTTCAGGAATATTTATGAGTGAAATGACTGGATTATCTACTAGGTATATATTTTAGCATCTTTCAACCAAGGGAAGAATCATCAATAAATAGTTACAAATCATCTATAAGTAGTTTCTGAAGTGCACACTTTCTATCAATATACAAGCATTTTTTTTTTTTCACCACAGCTGTGTGTTTAACTTTTTAAGCAATCTCCAAAATATTTTCTAAGGTGGTTGCACCATTTTGTATTTCAAGCAGCAGTGTATGAGAGCTCTGGTGCTCCACATCTCATCAACACTTGGTATTGTCAGTCTTTTAAATTTTGGTCATTCTAATATGTGTGTAGTGATAGCTCATCGTGGTTTTAATTTAATTTGCATACCCCAGTGACAGTAATGGCAAGCATTATTATCTTTCCATGTGCTATTTACTATGTATTTTGGTGAAATATCAGTTAAATCTTTTGCTTTTTTTTAAATTAGGTATTTTGTTTTCTTATGGATGAACTTTGAGAGTTTTGTATATTCTGGATAAAAATCATTCATCAAATATATGCTTTATCAATATTTTCTCCCAGTGTGTGGCTTGATTTTTCATTTTCTTACTAGTATCTTTTGCAGACAATAGAGTAGTGGAGACAGTAAAAGTGGTTGGGCTTTGTATGCATTTTAAAGGGACAGAATATGCTGCTAAATTGCGTGTGGAAGTATAGCAGAGAGGAGTCAAGAATACCTTCAGGATTTTTGACTGAGCAGCCGAAAGGATAGAGTTGCTGATATAGAGAAGAGTACTATCTAAGAGCAGGTTTGGGATGTATTAGTCTGGTTAAGCAAGGCTATGCTATGATACTAAGAGCTCCAAAATCTCCGTGGCTAACATTTAGGTTTATTTCTTGCTCATGGAACATAACATGTCCCATGTGGATCAGTGAGAAGAAGGTCTTTGTCATCACTAAGGAAGCCTGGTTTATGGAGGCCGCATGACTTGAAGGTATACCATCTGCATGGAACACAGAATATTTTCATTTGCCACAGCAAGGGAAGGAAAAATTGGAGCATCACAAAGGGACTTTTCACTGTCCAGGCTGGAAGTGATACATGGCACTTCTGCTCACATTGAATTGTCCAGAAGGAGTCATATAGCCTTGCCATGTGTTGTCATTCATGTACCTTGAAGGGGAGGAGAACTGGATATTGGTAAACACTTGTAGTGTCAGCCATACGGGTAAAGATCAAGAGTTTGTGTTTTAAGATGCCTATTACATATCCAAATGGAAGTGTCAGTAAGCAATTAGAGATATAAAAATAATTGAGAGATCAAGGGGTGGCCTAACTTGGAGATAAGTTAGTGAATAAATAAGCCAGTGAATAAGTGGTATTTCAAGCCAAGATTGAATGAGACCACCTGGGGAAAGAGCATATACAAAAAAAGAACCCCAAAAAACAAACAGGTTCAAGGACTGAGAGAGAGCCCTGTAACCTTCCAACATTAAGAAGTCTGGACAATGACGAGTCACCACAAAGACAACCTAGGAAGCATAATTAGTGAGATAGGAAAAAAAAAAAAAAGACCCAAATTAAAAGAAGAGAGAGAGAGAGAATGGTGTCCTGCAAGTCAGGTGGAAGATGTATTTGAAAGAGGGTATGATCAGCTATGTCAAGTAAGTTGTGTAAGATGGAATTCTCAGAACTGACCTTTGACTTACTCGTAAGCTATGTAGAGGTTACTGGAACCTTGACCAGTGTGGCTTTGGTGGAGGGTAGGGGTAAAAGGTTATTGGGCGTAAGTTCAAGGAAAAAACAGTAAGAGAGGAATTAGAGACAAGAGCTATAAACAACTATTTTGAGGTCTTTTCCGATAAAGGGAATAGAGAAATGGGCCGTATTATAGGGGGAGGTGGGGGTCAAGATTTTTTAAATGCATATTTCTATCATGATGGGAATTGTACAGTAGAGCAGGAGCTGGTGTAAGAGAGAGTGGTGGAGTAATTAATTTATTGGGATCTAATGGTATCAGGTTGTATGAGCATCAGAAGGAGCTTGAGCTGTTTATTCATAATAACAGGAGGGAAGGCAAAGTGTGTGGATAGATCCATGTAGATGAGTAGAAGGGGTGCACTTGAGAATTTGCTTCTGATAACTTTTTTTTTTTCTCAGTAGCTGAACATCATGATGGGGTGGGTGGGAGCTTTGAATGTTTGAGATGAGAGGAGAAAATGTGCAGTTCCAAGTAGATGAGGAGTGAATTAACAGGAGAGATGGTAGCACTGCCAGAAGCACTGAGGACCCAGCTGAGGTTCAGTCATGCATTCAAAGTACAGCCAGTCATGGTTGTGTGTTTCCTTTTAACCACATTTAGCTTCTTGGTATAGGAATGGAATTGGCAGACTCTTGGATTTACCTGGCACTTTATTATGCCAACTAATTCTTTCAGCTCTCATATCATTAGTGAGATAGAGTTGTTACATGAGTCTTGGACTGCTGGGATTTTCTTTCACCTTGAAAGAACTTGAGGAAAGGATCTTTTTGGTATATCTGAGACCAATGTCAGTTGGATGAAAGATGTCATTTATCTCCTTTCTAATATGATTTCCTTAAGAGCTTTAAGACCAAAAATAACCTTTTTGCTCTCAAATGGCTTTTGGCAGAAGTTCAAAGTTTCTTGACATTAATGTATAGCATTAGAAAGTATTAACATGTTCATTCCCCAGTAGATATTTAAATTTTTTACATTAGTGTTGCACGTTAATAATGTTGAATTTATAAACATCTCCTTTGCTTTCTAGTATCATTGGTCTGGTTCTTTAAATGTTTATATTGTACAACTTCATGACTATCAAGCACTGGGGAGAAGATATAATTATATTTAAATATTGAAAATTGAGCTTCTGAAATGAAACTGGCAAAATTCAGTTTGGTTGTATCTTCTGATGTGAAATGAATAGACTATTTTATATTTGCTTCAGATTATGGAAGAAATTGATCTGTAAGTAAAGATATTAGGTAATTTTAAGTTTCATGTGTTTTAAAAATAATGTTATGGGGAAGCTAGGAGGCTTAGCGGGTTAAGCACTCACTTTGCAGCCCCAGAGACCAGGGATCGAATACCGGCCCCAACCCAGGTGGACCCATATGCTGAACTGGGGTGTGCCCCCAGTTCAGTTCTTGCCAGGGCCTATTCAAGAAGTCCCTGGCCCAGTTCCTGCCCTACGCAGCCCTGCACTCACCTGTGGAGTGAAATTATATGGAAAACTAATGCTGTCAACTATGGAGACTGTTCTGGGCCCTCCCCCTTCTCTCTGTCTCTGTCTGTCTGTCTCTGTCAAAAAAAACAATAAAAATAAATCTTAAAAAAATAAAATAATGTTATAAGGTAACTAAATATAGGCGTTTGTTGAAGTAAAGGTAAGGGAAGATCAAATCTTTTGTTTATTATGTTGGAAAAAATCTAATCTGTGATAGAAAGTGAATTTATTGGTGCATATAAATAAAGAGGTCCAAAAGCTGAGTCCAGTGTCCGGTCCTTTGGGTGAAGGTTTTGATTCTACTTCTCTGTGATTCTCTGTTTTGTTTGGCATACAGTGGCTTTGTACCCACATGGTTTTCAGTGTGGTAGAAAAATTGCTAGAGCGCATTTCCATATTGCACTGTCCTTTCAAACTATTCTTTGCAGTATTTATGACATGGAAGAAAACTTTTCCATCCAGATTTTATGTTATTAAACTTATTTACATTTAACTTATGTTCTCATATATTTATATATACATCTTTAATATGTATGCCCATGTTTAGTACATGCTCTCATGTGTTAAAGAACGTATGTGATTGTGTAGCATATTTGCATTTAATGATTTGGGGGATATATGCAGACATCATAATGTCATTTGAAATGATTCTCTTAGTTTTGTTGTTATATAACTTTGGAAGAACATTTTTTTCTGTGACTTATGTACCTGTCATTTTCAATGCTTTTTCCATAAAACTATTGGTTACCAAAAGGTTTTGTCATGGTTTGAAATTAATTGCAGCCCTCAAAACTTACAACTTGTACTTTGGTGAGAAATAACCTTATTATTTTTTGTTGAAGTTAAAAAACAATTCCTGTTTTTATAAGTTAGGTCATTTTGTTTCAGGGAGCCAACTAGAATTTTTAATAATTTTTAGCAGCAGAAGGAACTCAATGTATGTGCATAGCAATGCAAATATTCGGGGCTGCTAGCATATTCTTTAGGTATTAAAATGAGACTGTTTAAATAAACAAATAAATAAATAAATAAATAAATAAATAAAATGAGACTGTTTAGTATATAGCTGACTGACAGTCTTCTTTTGTGCCTTTTATATTTTAAACTGCTATTATTTAAATATTAGAAACATGGTTGGGTTCTTTTTTTGTGATTTTTATTTTTTCATTCCAGTGTTTTAAATGCAACTTCTCAAAAGTATGCTGTTGACATGATCTGATTGATGGTGATGGTGGTAGAGGGTGTGTGTGTGTGTGTGTGTGTATGTGGTTGCAGTTTTAGTTTCTTTTTTAAATAATAGAAAAGTAATAAGAATTGGTGAACCCTAATTTTATTTCCAAATATAAGAAAAAAGATAGATGAAAATGTTCTCCGTTTTATTCTAACATGGAATATGTACAAGAGGTGGTCAAGAAATTTGCTAAATGAAGAGGAAGAAGTGTAAAAAAACAAGCAAACAAAAAAACCCACCCAATTTATTATTTTTCCTTTTCAGCATATTCACCCTTAAACCTAATATACTTTTCAGATCTTTCAATAAGTTTATACCCTTGAAAAAGAATGCTTTGCTTTTGCTCTCATATTGCAGTTTTAACCTCTTCATCTGTAAATTTCTTCCCTTGAAGTTGTTTTTTTTTATATTTGGGAACAAATAATAATCAGACAGAACCAAGTCTGGACTGTAGGGAGGGTGGCTTAACATTCGGGCTCCACAGTTGTGAGGAGTAGCCAATGCAACATTGCTCTTGCTCACACATGCATTGTTGTGCAAAAGCGGCACCCCTTTGGTCCTCTTTTCTCTTTCACAGATTCTTTTAACTGTTTCAGCAGACTGGAATAGTATTCTCCAGTTATTGTGACACCCTTATATTTATCATTGGTCGGCAGGATACCCTCCATATCCTCCCCACAAAAAACAGGAGCCATGATTTTTCTGGCCAGTTGCGACACCTTGAACTTCTTAGCGGGTGGCATGCCCTTTTCATGCCACTGCATGGACTCCTCCTTGACTCAGGCTCATCACGATGAACCCAATTTTCACATCCACTGACAATCCAGTTTAAAACTTCATCTTGTTGTCTCTGGAGAGGTCCAAAAACTGTTGTGAACACTCAACACTCTGTTTTTGAAGTGGCATGACCATTACCCATATTGTACTGACTTTTGACATCCTTAGATGCTGATGGAGAATATTCAAAATGGTTGTAGATAATACTCCGAGCATTTCTATAAGCTGGTTTTTATTCTATCTAGCATCTTCCACTACAAGTTTTTCAACTTTTTTGACAATGTCTGAAGAAATGGACTCAACAGGGTGTCACAGACGGTGGTCGTCTTCAATCATCTCCCTCCCTTGCTTGCAAAGGCTATGCCACTCATAAAGCATGGATTTCCCAGGGCAACAGTCCCCGTAAACCACTAACATCTCTTCCAAAATGGTTTGAGGTTATTTCCCTTGTTTTGTGAATAACTTAATGACAGCACAAAATTTAATTTTATCCACACTTAGGGTTTTCTTCATGTTTGGTGTGCTGCTTTGGTGATATCTGAAATAACACAAACCCACCTAGGCTGAAATTTGGCACGTATACCAATAATAAGTCACACAATCAAACTGTGCACTAGGACTCCCACCTCTCCCATAATCTCCCATTCCATGAATTTCTTGACCATCCCACCTAGGATAAACACATTCTTTGCTTAAAACTATATACATTTATTTGGTTTAAATTTCTGTTCCAAATGTAAAGTTCTGTGATAAAAAACAAAAACAACCCCGCCGCCACCACCACCACATACACACACATTTATTTCCCAAAAGCCTTACAAGGATTTTAAACCTTATGAGACTTGCTAAGGAAATCATTGTATTTAAGTTCAAGTAACTTCTGCCTTGTAATGCCAAGTAAATACCATAGGGACCCCTTTTATAAAAGAAGTTTCTTTTTTAAGAAACTGGAAGATGATTTCCGTAAGTTTGGAAAGAAGGAGTTATGTAGTTTTCATGGTGTTATAGAGATATTTCATTTATCGCTTGCGCTGGTATTCCATGGAAAGGCAAGAATGTTAGGATTTTGGAAAAGGTACACTGTCTTCTTTAACCTCAGTATTTCAATTCAGCTAAAGCCATTGCCTAAAAAATGCACTCTGTATTAGTTTTTAATTCTTGAATAAAGTTGTAAAGCTATCTTGAATAAAGTTGTAAAATTTCCTGAGTCTGGGCATTGAAACCAAGTAGGAGAGAAATATAATTAAGGAGTTCTGCCTTCAAATATCTGAAGGAAAAAAAACCCCAAAACAGCATTAAGAATCATAATAGATAAAAATCAGATCAAGTTACAAAGGTGTTTTCAGTTATCTCTGAGAGTAATATTTTATGCTAAACTCTACTATCTGTGTTTAAGGCTAAGCCTGATAATTTGAAGGATGAAAATAAGGCACCCTCACCACTAATTACAGCCATGTTGTTTATGTTGGTTTGTTTGGTTTTTTGTTTCCCAAAGTGAATTCCAGAGTCACCCACACTGGCATTACCTTGGGTGATGAGGGACAAAAATCCTATCTCCACCTTAGACCTACTGATTTAGAATGAGTGATGGATGGGCCTCAGGATGCTCCTTCTTTTTAAAATATGAAATATCAGATCTATAGAAGATAAAACATCACACACACACACACACACACAGTAAAGCATAATAATAAGCACCACTGTGCCCATCATCCTGCTTTAGAAAAAGAATGTGATATTCACACAGTAGCATCTACTTCATGCAGACTCTGTTTTCTACCAGAAGGAATGAAGAGAGCATCAAGACCTGGTACCTGCCTTCAAGAAGCCTACATTTAGGGTGACATTACATTATTAAAAAATCTCTATTTCATGTTGTAAACCTCATAAAAAGAGGCAAAATGGAATGGGATGGCTTTATATTGGCCCATATCATGAAATTATCGTTTTTCTTTTTTTAGTGTAGAAAGAAACTAAATGCACTCCAAGTGAGTTGAGCCCCACTCAGCTGTGTGAGATCAACCAGAACTTCAGCTTAAGGATCTGGGCTGTGTTTGCTTCCTGCCGGCATTAAGCTGCCCTCTTATCTCATTTAGGGTTAGGGCAGCATACTTCTTTTAATGAAACATATTTAGCTGACATTTGATTATATTTGGTTGAAGGATTTTAGAACTCTTTGATAGCCATATAGAATTCTGAATTTTAAGGAAGTTTTTTATTTCAGGTGTCGTGGAAAGGTAGCAAATTAAAAGTGTGTGTGTGTGTGTGTGTGTGTGTGTGTGTATGTTTAATTTCACCACTGATGGGAAGCCAGGATGGCTCAGTGGGTTAAGCGCTCACTTTGCAGCCCCAGGGACCGAGGATCGAATCCCGGCCCCGGCCCATGTGGACCCACATGCTGAACTGGGAGCTCCCCCAGTTCAGTTCTCACCGGGGCGAGACCCCATCCCGGTTCCTGCCCTGTGCAGCCCCTCGCCCACTTGTGGAGTGAAACTATGTGAAAAAACCAATGACGTACAACTATGGAGATTGTTCTGGGCCCTTCCCCTTCTCTCTGTCTCTGTCTCTGTATCTCTCTCTCTTTCTGTCAAAAACAATAAAAATAAATCTTTTAATTTCACCACTGGGAGTAGTGCCCAAATCTCTTCAAAGACAATTTAAGAATGTCTCCTGAGCAAAGAAAATTATTATTACATGTGGTGAACTCTTTTAAGTCATAGACGAAGGTCATGGCAGTCTGAGTGTATTTAAAAAAGGTTTCCTATCTGCTTGGAAAGCAAATGAAGTACTCATTACTAACTTTAAAGTGATAGCTATAAGGGGATTTTTGCTAGAGGTGAAAGATCAAGATCATCACAGTCCAAACGGAGATAGAAAGTTCAATTTCTGCCTTATCAGGGAGGCCAGAGACATTTCAGGGTTATTTTGCATGATCAGTGGAGAGTTGATCTGGCTAATCCCATGCATGAAGATAATATTCATTGAAACATTTATAAAGGCATTTAGAGTAGATCTGATCAGCAGAGAGAGAACTGGATGTGAGATGAGAATCTGATCTGTCATTCACTTGTCTCAGCCTCAGCAATCACCTGGGCATTCTGAGCTTTGCCTTTTTCTTCTGTTAAATGGGGCGGGTCACTGCTCTTGCTAGCCTTAGAAGTTGAATGGATTCTTGGAGGAATCTTCTGTCAGCAAAAGGCTGGCAGTGCTGAGCTCTCTTGCATGTTGGCAGATGTACACTTTTTACCCTATAGCCACCTGTGCTGTCTGGGAAATGGTAGCCGTTTTTTCTCTTACCATGTTGCTACTGTTCTTCCATATCTTTAATACCTTTTAACTTATGTGTCACCTTCTGAATTGAATTAGCGTTCTTACGATTGCCAGAGTTTACTGTGTTTGTTTTAAGCTGCTATAAAACTTGTATGAAACATACTTAAATTTCCCAAGATTTTTTTGTATATAATTTAGAATTCTCATTTAACCCCTTCATGCCTCTCAAATTGTCCTCCATTTCTACCACTTTAACCAAAAGGGTCCTCTTATTGGTTGACAGTGGTTTCTGTTCACCAAATCAGTGGTCAGTTCTCATCCTCCGTGACCTAACTGCAGCCTTTGACACCATGGCTACTCTCCTCTAATGTCCTTTGCTTCCCTGACACTCTTCTCTCCTAATTTTCTTCCTGCATCTCTCATCTCTCCTTTTCTTCTTGCCTGACTTCTTTCTCATCCCAATGGGAGTGTCATCTAAGGACCTGGTATTGAACCACTTCATTTAGCATTGCCAGATTCTTGTTTCTAAGCCCTTTTTCCTGTGTTGAAGTCATTTGGGTCCAACTCTGCCTCCGACATAAGCACCAGTTCTGAGGTGGGGTGAGAAGTATTTAAACACCAGCTTAACATGCTGTGGCACAACATCACCACTTTTACTGCTAGGCCACCAGACCTTTAGCAAAGGATACACTTGCCAAGGAATCAAAGCAAGTGTTTGATAGCTACTTTTACCACTACTCACTCACCTAGTGGTCTGAGTGGTTACCAGGAAAGCCCTGGATCTCTCTGAGCCTTGGTTTCTCATCCAAGAAGCAATAGTATTTGTGTCCTTATTTTATAGGATTGCTTACAAGGATCTTGTGAAACCATGTGCAGAAGTACTTGTAAATTATAAGAGAACATGTCAAACAAGCATCAGCATTATAACCATTGCAGAGGTTGGTCCCTGATGGTTGGTCATTGTCATTGCTTCCTCAAGAAACTGATCTTCCAAGTTCACTAAATCACTCACTTCATTTCATTTATCTAAAACTCTATGTTGAGTGCTTGGTATAGCTTGCTGTATATAATACCTTCATAGAATTTTCAGTTTAGTAAGAGATATAAAACATAAACAGTAAATTATATAAGATTGTGTTTAAATAAATTTACAAGATGGTGGGTTTTTAAATAAATATAACAAACTGGATAATCTCAGTTTATAAGTTTGTATGAGAGCTCCTCAATATTTTTGTATGAAAATTTCCAACCATCCTGGAATACTTGGGTTAGATATCCAAGAATACTCTTTCTGGAAAGGGCAAGGGGAGCCAAATTGGTTAGGGAAGGTTGCCTTGGAGATTTAGAACCAGATAGAGGGAATATTGAACAAATTTCAGGATGTTTCCTCTATAGCAAGCTTGTCCAACTCGCCGGCCTCATGCGGCCCAAGATGGTTTTGAATGCAGCCCAAAACAAATTTGTAAACTTTATTAAAACCTTACAAGATTTTTTAGGGGGGAAAAATATTTTTTTTAGCTCATCAGCTAACATTAATGTTAGTGTATTTTATGTGTGACCCAAGACAATTAAGGTTGGATACCCCTGATCTAAACTGTAGAGTCTAGAAAACCACTCTAGTTCTGTCTCACAAACAAATAAAAATAAACCACAAAAACAGGTGGCTTTCAACAGTTCCCAGTAAATATTGAAAATTTGTTATTATCTATTTTCTTCCCGATACCAAAATGTTTGCATATATTATGACTAGTGTAAAACAGTTTTCAATATTTTGATTTTGATTAGTTACATTTTAAATATCAGACATCCTCTTTAGGAAGGCACCCTAGGTCCTTTACTGGTTTTTGAGGAAATACTAGTTTAAATTTAAATATACATAACTTTTTACTTAATCTTATTTGATTGCTGTTCATATTTGTTGTATCTTATTATAGAGAATTTGATTATTTTTTATTTCCAGATTCTGGGCATGTACATTTTTAGTTTCTGTGGCTTATCTGTACATTGACTACAGGCCAATTACACATGTATTTATATTTGTGTGTATTTGCAAAATTGTTACTAGTGAAAATAGAAGGCATATTCATTCACCTGTTTTTCCTAAATTTTCCTAAGTTTCTAAACTGTGGAGTTATGGAAATATCATTAAATTAAATCTGAGAAGACTTTGCTTTTTCAACTTTACTTGCTTTATGAAGACATCAGGCTCTATCTTCTCACTATCTAATGACAACACGCTGCTCAGTGCAGGAAGATTTTTCAAGCAGATGATTCATGACTGAGAATACTTGGATCCAAACTAATGGTCTGAATATATTGAGTGGAACTGAGCTTTATTCTAATCAAGGGCTAAGATATTGGACTAACAGGGCCCTCTAAATGAATGATTTGCATTAAAAAACAAAACAAAACAAAACACTGATAGACACTGAAAAGTTTCCAAAGTGTAGTTGCTCTTGCTGTGCTTCACTTTCTCCTCTCCTCCTTTCTTCCCTTCCCCCTCCTCCCTCCATCTTTCTGCTTTCCTTCCCTTCCTTCTCCTTCCCACTCTTCTATCTTGGAACAAAAAAATGCCGATCTGTATTCACTAAATTCATACTGTGAACTACAGTTTGAAAAACACCACCCTAACCTGTAGTGGAAATCCGGTTTGTATTTCCTCTTGAGTCAGCCCCTTGGATCTCTGGACAGACTTTCCAGCCTTCGGTCTGTTTTCAGGGGGATTCCTGGCCTCCTGTTACTTGTAGACAATTCCATTGGTCTTTACTCTAAAACCACTTCTGAGCGCTTTGTGTTCCTGATAACTTCTTTTGCTGCTTGTGGTCAACTCACTTGACTGGTCTACTCCTATCATCGAGATGCCCTCATCCCTCACTGTCTACCAGTTGAAGTCCTGCCCACCAGTCCAGGCCCAGCTCACAGAAGCCTTTGCAGATGCCCAGTCAGAATTACTCATTTTTCCCTTCCACAATAGAGTACTTATTTTGTATGTCTGTTGTGACACTCACCTTTAATCATATTTTTGTGTATATTTGACTGTCTAATCAATTTTTGAATTTTCTTTGCAGGAACTGCTTTTCTTGGTATTCCTTGAATGCAACACAAGAGTATCCATAATAAAAATGGCAGAGGATTTGGGGAAACTGGAGAAGGTCTCCAGATTTCTCATAGTCATATAATGATCCCAACATAGTCGCCAAGAACAATAATAACGTCACTTATATTGCAATCATTTCCATTATCGTATGTTCTCAATCTCTCCAAGGATCTTTTCATAGATTTACTGTGCCAAAATAAATGGGAGAGAATTGACCAGTGTTCTATCGAGATTAGACATTTTCTCATTGATTCAAGTACATTTTAGATCCTGTTAAGAGAGCTTATTGTGGCAAGTATTTACAGATAAACTCACTTAACAATCCTTTAGATACTGACTCTGAGACTGTTATTACAAAGTTCCTTGTCTAATGACAATTATATTACATTCACACTAGTTTGAAAACGATATACTTTCTCCATTAGGCATTCTGTGATAGTTTAATTCTGAAAAATAGTCTGAGAAATTACCTTTATGAAGTAAAGCATATTTACATATTTATACACAATATCAAGATTAAGAAATATCCAAACCTATAAAGAATTTTAAGTATTTATTTAAGCCAAACTGATGACAATTTCTGGGAAGCAAAATCTCAATGGGCTGAGAAAATGCTCCAGAGAACAGCAGTTTTGTGGCTTGTTCTATACATTTATACATAAAAGGAGGAGACGGAAAAGGGTGACATGCAATCTATTGGGGGTAGATTAAGGGGATGGGAGAAAGCAAAGTGGAGAAATTTTAAGGGATTAGACAAAAAGGAAAATAGAGAAACACATAGTTCTTTTACGTTGGTAGATACATGATAGTTACTAATTAACATTTACAGCACATAGAGATGGTATGCAGGGAGCAAGATAATAATGAGGGGTCCTGTGGTCTCCTGCTCTGGTGTGGAGGTTGTGTCCTGAGGGGCTGGAAAAGATTATCCTGACATTTCAAAGGCATATTATCTTAGATGCAAAAGGATAATAGACAGGCTCTCTTAAGGTAAAGATTGACCTTTGTCAAGGAAGCTACAGGCCTATGATGTGACTACCGGTACCCACCATGACTCTCTTTTAGTTAGGAAATTTTATGTTCAGACCATCCTGTGTGGTTACTGTTGATCTCTGGGTTTATAAGCCCTGCCACATAGGCCTCTGCTGAGCTTGTCATGTTTAGTACGTGGACGCTTTTACATCCACACATATTAATCTCTTTTTAAGTGCTTGATGAGTTAGCCTGTGAAAACTGTTTTAACTTTTGTGGCCCTGACTTACAGAGGACAATGAGGACTGATAGGTCTTAACTCTCACTTGAGATTACTACTACCACCAAGCCAAACATCATATTTAGTAGACTGCCTGGTATTCTAGTGGGCACGTTACCTGATTCTGGCCAGCAAAATGTAAATTGAAGGATTGTGTACTACATCCAAGATATCTCCTTAGAAGTGGGTGGCACAACCCACTTCTTATTTTTCCTTCCTCTCGCTGCTTATTGGAATGTGGATTGGATGACGAGCTTGAGGTGCAACAGCCTTAGACCATGTAATAGCCTGATAATGATAGTGGAGCTGCAAAATAGGAGTCCGGGTCCTTCTTGGACCGGCCATGCCAGCCCTGGACTGCCTGCTGCTGGGCTTGTTTATGTGAAAGAGAAGTGAATATCTCTCTTGTAAAAGCTGTTTTGTTGGCATATTTTCTTTTGTATGCAGCTAAACTTAATCACAATTAACATCTTACTATAAAACAGTGTAATTCTCAAATAAGTGAATATAATAAAGTATACTTAACATTGGAACTGCACTGAATATAGTTCAAAATAACATGGTATTTAGAAGATGCTGGAATAGAGGAATTAATTCCTGAGTCCATTTATACTTAATAAATAGTGTGTAGTATTGTAAAGAAAACATCTCGTGGGTTGTTTTGAATTTTCTACTTCTTTTGATTCTTCTGGAAATACAGGTTAATATTGAGAAGTAGTTTTGTTACTTAGCAGCAGTATTCCTAATGTTAAGTACAAAACTCTACACATCTAGGGGAATTTTTGGAAACATTCTTTCTGGAATTCATTTTTCTAATCTGTTCTGGGATAGATTTTGTGCTGCTTTGTTTGTTTCTTGAACGATGGTCATAAGAATGTACAAATTTAGGTGTGACTGGTGATACTTCTCATAAACTTTATCTTTGGTCAAGGAGAAACAGTTTAAAAATCTGAATTTTCATTATCTTTGAGTTTTCATATTATTTGTATTAGAAACATTATTTCATATAATTTTTTAAAAAATGGTAGTAAATATACATAACATAAATTTGATCACTTTACTGCTTTTGAAGTGTACAGTTTAGTGGCATTAAGTATATTTCATTGTAATGTAGTCATCACCATCTAGCTCCAGAACATTCTCATCTTTCCGAAGTGAAACTCTTTGAACAGTAACTCCCCATTCTGTCCCCTACCCAGTGCCTGGCCACCAGCTTTCTTATTTTCTGTCTTTGTGAATTTGATTACTCTAGCAACCTCATATAAATGGAATCATACAATATTTGTCTTTTTGTGACTGGCTTATTTCACTCTAGCATAATTCTTTTGCTTTACTTAGGAAATTATTTAATCATATATGAATCATTGCCTATTATTGTCTTTTTTACATTTATCTTCTGAACATTTTCGTCTGTAGTGGAAAATATAATGGATGTTAACAGAGCATATAGTGTTATGATAAAATAAGGTATAGGAATTGTTAACTTGTGAAATACAGTACAAGGTAGAAGTCACTATATAGGTATGTGTTTTTAATATTATAAAAACAACTGAAACATAAAACAAGGACTTTCTTTTTAACAGTAGGTGTGCATGAATTAATTGGGTATTTTAGCAATCTGGTGAACTTTCTAGCACCCTGTATAGAAACATAAGTGTTTTATTGTAGTGTAACATCTGATTTCATACATTATCTGAATATATTAGAAACAAAATGTGACTTTAGGATAAAATATTAAAATGCATAGGTTAGGTAGTGACAATATTCCACTTGGCTGATACTCTTATTTGCTTAACAAATGGTAATTTTTTTTTTCTTCTCAGAATGTATAGATTTGGGGGGCTGAATAAGAATCCCTAAATAGGTATTAAGATGTTAATGATTATGTGTTGCCTTGGGGAAAATATTGATAATCTTTGTTATTTCAAAAATAATTTTTTTTTTTCTGACCATAACTGTTTGTTTTCAAGCTTATGTCATTTATTGCTCCCATTTGGTTTCCTCAGAGGCATGTTACACATTGATAAAATCTTTCTGGTAAGATTTTATCAGATTCTTTCAAAAAATCCCAGTTAAAAGAAGAAACAGGATAGGGAGTTGGTATAATGGGAGGCATGCAAGTATATTTGCAAATCTTAGGCATTATCCCACAGTTTTGGTGTAATCCTTCAGCTGACAATTAAAATCTCTGTTTTATCAGTCACCACCCAACCCTAACAGATGGGTGAACAATTAATCTGATTTGTATTTTTTCCCACAACTTTCTCCTACACGTTGTAATATGTTATGATTAACATCCAGTGAGTTCCTAAAGATGATTGATGGGCCTTAAAGATTTAACGTATACATTCCATTTAAATTATGCTGGAGTAAAACCACAGAACAGAAGAGCTCCTAAGACCCCCGTAGAAATTTGAAGACAATTTTGATACTCTCGTCCACTGGAAAAAAAAGTCTGCTAATACTATAATGTTTTTTCCCTTGCCAGGACCCTCCTTGCCTGGTGTCATTTCTTGAGCTCTCCTGGGAGGAGATTAGTCTAAAACAACAAAGTAGCCAGATGTCTGGTTCTGAGAGAGTCCCAGAGGCCAGGCTCTGGTAGGCAACAGAAACCGCGTGGGGCTGAAGATCAAAGATACCTGCGAATTACTTATGGGCACATAGTGTGTGTCATTCCCATTATTAACCGTCTGAAAAAATTTGTTTCTCTAATTAACCCTTTTGTTGGAGTAACCTTAAATTTTAGCGAGTATATTTCTCTTTTGATATGTTTTATTTTGTGTAGTTTTGAGAAGCACACATACCAAAAAAAGAGAAATAAAAAGAAACTCATGTGCTTGGTTGAAATCTCTAAGCTGTTATTCGTATCCAAAACAGATATGCTAGTGTTATCAATTACCATGAAATAAGTTGGCGTTATGGTGCTAAGTTAAAATTACAAATTAGTAGTCAGGAACTACATACAAAGAGCTGTTCTTAAAACCCCAATCCTTCCTTTTAAAGTAGTAGTATTTCAACTTTTAACTGCTTCAGAGTGGAGATTTTCAGATCACAGGTTCCTAGTCTTAAAATGAATTCAGAATAAATCCCAGTGGTGGGAAATCTGTACCTTATTAGTAGTTCACTTCTTTCTTTTCATATTGGTATTATAATGAAATGCTAATTCAAAATTTTTGCTATCCTTTACCTGTTCGCTTTCTAGGTCCAATTTTATGTTGTTTACAGATGTAAAGCCTCTAAAAGCTGTTAGCTGAATTTGTTCCAAAGGATAGGTGGAAGTCTCATTATAACTTTTGATGTCTTAGCCTCTAGATGAGAGTATCAAAAGAGAACAAAAGATTTGGGTTGGCCTTGCCACTTATTTTTCTTTCTGTTCAACATCATCATGTAACAAGATAATTGTGTATCAGCCTTACTCCTGCTTTCCTTGAGAGAGAATTGTGCACCATTGTTATCAGTAGCATGGTTAGCCAGCTTCAGCACTTTTAAGTGCTACAGCACATTCTTTAACATCTGGTCATAAAAAGGTGGCATGAAAGCTGTAAAAATATCTTTAAACCTAATTGGAGATAAGCAATGGAGTGCACAGATTTCCCGTTCTTTGTGTGGTGGTCAAGGCTAGTTTTAACTCCTTGAGGAAAATGAAGCTCCTAGGAGCACTTTAAGAATTGATTTATCTCTTTGTTTCTAGATTTCAGTATTGAAGCAAGAATAAAGTTGGCTTCTTGCACAAAGAACTGGAGAGGCAACTGTACATTTTTTTTCCAGAGAAGAATTTGTTGTTGCTTCAGTGACAAAGGATTATCTGTGCTTTCACTTGTTACACCTGTGTTTCTGTTGCTGGCCGCCCCATTGTGAACAATACCGTTCGCTGTCACCAGAGTCCCAATTACTGATTTCCTCCTTTGAAAGGCAGGTTGAGTCAGTTCTGACCACTGTGCCATAAATATTTCTAAGGCTCAGTTAATGGCTTACTTTAAGCCAGTCTTATGTAGAGTAACCAAACATCTCTTAGTAATACTGTATATTGTCAATACCATATATTGGAGTGGATTATACAGCAAGACTTGATCTGAAGGAAGAAGAGTCCTAGTTCCAGGAGTAAGGTCCACTCTGTTGTGGTTTAGGGAGCTGTTTTTGTTCCCTTTGGA
>PVKE010009091.1:0-45831 GCA_004027555.1 Craseonycteris thonglongyai | reverse complement strand
ATTTGAGGAGCAGATACACAGAAGAGGGATTCTTAATTTTTTGAGGAACCTCCCTACTGCCTTCCATAGTTGTTGTACCAATTCACATTCCCACCAGCAGTGTATGAGGGTTCCTTTTTGTCCACAGCCTCTCCAGCACTTGTTATCCCTTGTCTTGTTGATTATAGCCATTCTAACAGGTGTAAGATGGTATCTCATTGTGGTTGTGATTTGCATCTCCCTGATAGCTAGTGAAGTTGGTCATTTTTTCATGTATCTGTTAGCCATTTGTATGTCTTCTTGGGAGAAGTGTCCGTTCAGGTCCTCTGTCCATTTTTTAATTGCACTATTTGTTTTTTGTTGTTGTTGTTGAGTTGTATGCATTATCAATAGTTGATTGAGTAAAGAAGATTTGGGTCATATGAAACATTATAAGACTGTGCTTTCATAAATATATTCTGCGTTTGCTTTTTAAGTTTAAAATACCTCATCTATCCTTTAAACAATACATTTTATATAAAGCCCAAGGTCTTTAGCTTACGTTTAAATTATTGCCCAAATATCTTAATTGGCAAAATATAATTACGTACACTTCCAGCATTCCACTTCTTACTGTATACCAAAGTGGAAAGAAGTAAGGCCATGGGCATATTCCCCTTCTCTCAGTGTGGTTCCTTTTGTGCAGTATTTTCTGTTTTCTGATCATGGACCTAAGAAGGTGCCCACAAAGAAGCCAAGGAATACATTAATACAGGTTGTTCCTGTGAAATTCAAAGGTTTAATACAGCTTCACACTAACCTTCTGTTTTAATTGGCTTGGGATGGGAGCCAGTCAAACTCTGGCTCCTGAGAGCCAATTTATGCGCATCTCTTCCCCACTTTGCAGTCAGTGACGCATGCTGGTAGCCTGAAATGCACCATGCTGAGAGCATTTACTGCACAGAAACCTGCGAATTCTACAGATCAGGGCTTTTTTTTTCCTGCTCAGAGATTCAGTGCATCAGCATATAGTGAAATTTGTTTATGTTCTCTACAAGGAATTAATGCACAACTAACCCTGAGAACTATTGCAAAGCAAGTAATATACTCAGTGGGTTAATTTGAATGGGGGGCGGAGGAGGCATCTGATATGTCTGCCATTACCTATTATTACCTGGGGCCACTAACATGCAATATTTTATCACTCAGTGTGCTTCCAAAAGCTATACAGAATGTGTATTTTCAATTGACTCAAATTTTTAATGTGCAAAGAGAGTTTGCTAATTCTTTCATTAAAAGTTTAATCACAGATTTTGGAACCACAGAATTGGAGTGCTGAAGGGACTTTAAGAAGTAATCTAGTCCAACACTTTCAGAATTAAAAAAAAACACTAAGATCGTAAAAACAGAGACTTGTTTATTCTATCCACTAACCTTTGTAAAGTTCAGTGCCAGAATTGTACAGTCTGCTTGAGCCCTGACCACCTCAATTTCCACGTGAGTTAAATGGTGGATTTGTTTCATAAGAGAGAGAAAGAAACAGAGTTCCATTATGACTTCTCAGCGCGAGTGCTAAGGGACCTATTTGAGTGGTAATAAGGTCCATGACACTAAATAAAAAAAGCTTTTACGTTTCAAGTGAAAATGTCAGCCCATCGCCTGACTGAACTAATTAAACAGAGCACGTTTTTCTATACCTCATCGTGTGAATAAAGCAAATACTATACTTGTAGTGAAATCATCTCCCATGGAAAGAACACGTCTGTTCTCACGGATGTTGAATAATTACCACAGATTAGACAGAGGATAGCTATCACAGTTCCCTAAGCATATAACCTGGTGCACTGATGAAAAAATAATACATTACTGATTGGTCTTTGTAAACATCGCAAAGAGAAGACAGAAACACCATACCCATGCAAGAAGCAACAGGTTTCTTTTCACCGTGCCACAGTATCCTAACATCCCCACGATGATCAGGAAACAGCAAACAGCGATCATGACGGGATGAACTACAGGGAAGTAAGTCAAGATGACAGCCTCCTCCACCCTGAGAGAGGAACAAGAACATCATATTGTAGAGAAAATATCATCAAAGGGCACCCCAGACATAGCACAAGACACAGTTGTGGTTTGTGTCAGTAATCCTGTAACTCATCAAGTCTCAAGGCTGGTGAAGAAAATATACTGGTGTATATTTTCATGGTATACACACCAATTTAATTTGCTTACTTGTTTTATTTTGGGTAGTTTTTTACACAGGGGGTACATTCCTGCCTCAACTCATTTAAAACATACTATAAGACAGGTTCCTTAATAAGAAGTCGATCTACTAGGAGTTCTGAAGCATTAGCTGTTGGAAACCATACTGGACCCTCCATTATTTTTCAGCTGAGAAAGCTCCTCCCTCCTCTTTCCGTATCAGGAACTCCACTTTCTGTCTTTCTGAAAACCCCTCTTCTCAAGGATGTAAAAAACTGCTACATAAAGGAAAACTAGTCTACAATAAAATAGAAAAGGAGCGAGATGATTTTTGCTAAAAACCTATGGGGAAAAAAAAAATCACTCACTACAACCACAATCGTAAAAGTCATGATAATGATAACAAAAATCACCATAACTAAGCTTTATTGTATGAAGAACTTTTACAAAAATGAATTTCAGATCATATTTAGGACATTTCAGAGGGGTAGGTGTTATATTCTCCATTCAGAAGTGAACACATTGAGGTTGGAAGAATTTAAGTAATTTGCTCCATGTTATGTTAGTGGATCAACCTCTGACATTTGAGAAGAAAATGGAATTGGTGGGTTTGGTTTTCATTTAGCTCAAGAATATGAAAATAAGAAGTTTGGGAGTGATTTTTATAGAGAAATGGAGCTAGGTTGTCCTTTATATGCAAAGAGGACACCTCTGACATACTGTCAGGGCAGGTGACTGACATTACCATAGGCAGGAATGAATGTTCTCTAGGACTAGTGAAATACCTTAATGAGAATGCTAGAAAACGCCAGCATCTGTAACAAAGGTTGCCAGGGGCAGGGAGAACTTCCCAAATGATTGTGGAACAGCCTGACCACCTACATAGCTGAGGGCAAAGCTACCTAGAAACTAGCGCCTGAGGAAACCTAATGAGAGAAATCAATCATTAATTGTGAAGCCTACCTTGTTTCTGCAGTTAAAGTCAGAACATTATTTAGGTAGTCCCTCATCCAAGCAGAAACTGCCAACACACTGATGGACATTAACTGGGAAGAACAAAATACAAATCGGTTACCAAGGATTTACACAACATTACTGCCAGATTAATGATAAAAACAAATTAGGATATTTGTTACACAATCATGCTTTTTCCTAATTACCATTCACCAGCTGTTAAAATGTATTATTACCGTAAATATCTACCATTCCATTTTATAATCATGTCATAGACACTAAATAGAATGTCACTAAATAGGATACAGATAGCTATATAATTAAATGGCTCATTCAAGGTTTAGGACAGGAATTGCACAAGATGAAGAGGCCCTAGAAAAACTAAATTATCAAATGTACAAGATGCACTTAAAACACGTCATACGTAAAAACAAGAAAACAACCAAAAACTGCTGGTGTTGCCAAAAAAAATCCTAGGAGCTAACTGGGAAGGGCTTCCACTGGCTAAAGTTAGAACAATTTGAGCAAATGCAATGGTTTCAAACATCAAATGTGCTAAAATACCTTAATTCATAATCATACTTAAAAGAACTTACTGGCCAACTTTGTAGGATGCTGGATACCCAACTCATTATTCAGAAAACTGGTAAGAATCCAAGAGCTATCCTATCTTTCTTTCCTTTACACACTAACACACTACACACTTAATGGACATTTTTAATAGATGAATTTCTAATATGTGAAGACAGCATGACAGAGTGTCACTATTTCACAACCCCCTCTAACATGATGAATTTCTGGGCAAAGATCTGGCAAAATTTTGGCTGTCAGAATTCTGTACATCAAAATCACCTCAGACTTCGAAAAGATGAATGTGCCCAGATCCACCCTGGACCAATTCTTGAGAGTGGGTGTGAAAAATGTGTAAAAGACCCTTAGATGTTCTTTTTTATTATTGTTAAATTTATTGGGGTGACATCGATTAGTAAAAATTCCCTAAGTTCCAGGTGTACAAGTCTACATTACATTGTGTATACATTGCATTCCCTGCAGATGTTCTAATGTGTAGTCAGAGCTGAGAGCTACTGTGTCACATCAGAGGCTGATGGGGACATTTAGAATGGACCAGACCTCCACCGATCCATCTTAGCATCACAAAAAGGGAGGACCAGATGTGAAGTCTCCCAACACGATGATGCCATCAGAGGTACACAAAGAGATACCTTTGAAATATTTTTACCTAAAAGTCAAACTGGAATCTAATCAAGCCGCCAGCTCTGTCACTTTTTTTTTAAGATTTATTTTATTGATTTTGACAGAGAGAGACAGAGAGAAGTGGGAGGGCCCAGAGCAGTCTCCATAGTTGTATGGAATCAGTTTTCAACATGGTTTCATTCCGCACAGGTGGACAGGGCCACGGACGGTGGGAACTGGGCTGGGGGCCTCCCACATGGGAGGCGGGAGGCACGCCCCCTTGAGCCAAACTGGGGGTCTCCCACATGGGAAACACACCCCAATTCAGCATATGGGTCCACATGGGCCAGGGCTGGGATTCGATCCTCGGTCCTCAGAGCTTCAAAGCAAGCGCTTAACCCACTGAGCCATCCCAGCTTTCCCTCCAGCTCTGTCACTTGATAGGAATTACAGGGAATAGTTTTAAACTCATTACATACCACCATGGGGACGCAATCAGCAAAATCAAGAATATGAGAAATTTTACAAGACCAATGAGCTCATTTCTTCAATTAAAAAAAAAGAAATACTGGTGAGTGGAAAAAAAAGAAAGGAGAAACCATTCTATATTAAGAGACTTGAGAGATTACCCAATGCAGTATGGGGACCTGTATTGAATCCTGATTCAGACAAACCGACCACAAAGAGACCTTCACAAGCTCACCAGAGACATTTTTAACATGACTGCTTGTTTGAAAATATCAAGAAAATACTGTTTATTGTTTTAGATATGGCAATGCTATTAAGTTTTGTTAACAAGATCCTTATCTTTCACAGATACATGTTGAATGGTTTGATAAATAATCATGGTGGGAAGTTGAGGCTATGTTGATAATTAGTGGAACAGGGTAACCGGTAAGTGGGGATTAATTATGTGGTGCTTTCTACATTTGTATGTTTTAAATTGTTCATAATTCCAGTCAAGTCTTTTTTTTTTAAGTGCTACTATTTAGAACATGTTCAAACAGAGTCTTCCTGCGAAGCCTTTCCAAAAGCTGAAGGTCAACCCCTAAGTTCTGAAGGTCTTTCCTATTTTGATGGAAATTTTTCTAAAATGTGTCTTCTATTTATCTTCCCAAGCACAGTGCAATTCTACTTAACTTGATTTTTAATGATTTCCGGCACCTTCATGAACATCAATTACCATTCTGTGTGACAGATTTGGCTTTAAGTGATGGAATAATGAATATACAAGACAGGAATGTGTCTGCACTGACTCATGTGGTAGCCTGACACAGGCTTTCTGAATAAAGGCTCCAAGGTAAGCAAAACAGAGAGCTCTGTGACCTCTTGTAAAGTGATGTATGGCAACATGCTTGGACAGTCAGCTCAGGATTGCACTTGTCCTTCATTCAGTGGCAAACATTTACTCAACACTTCCAATCTGCTTTGTGCCATCTGTGCTAGATTCAGAGACTCAACAATGAATCAGAGAAGCTAGATGACAGCCTTCATGGAGCATCTCTCATGAGACACAAGGAATAAATATATAAACTAGATACTTGCAGACAGTAAAAAGTACCATAAAGAACAGAAAAGTAAAGTAACCTGTTCAAGGTCTTGCAGAGTCTATGTGGCCGAGCAAGGATTCAAACCCAGGTTAAGGAGTCAATGGCCTAAAACAGGTTAGGAACCCTGGAACCACTTCAGACTAGTTCAGGCCCTCAACCTCTTGCCAAGGCAATTCCAACCACCTTATAACAAAACTCTCCCCAGCTCACAGACCACACCTTCAATTCACCCTTCAGTTAGCTTTATGCAACAAAGATCAAGGCCTTCTGCTTATGAAGTCCCCAACTCTCTCTTCCATTGGCCTAAATTCTCTCTTAGAGAATAAAGTTTAAACCAGGGGTATCCAACTTTTTGGAAGAAGAACTGTCTTGGGCCACACATCAAATACACTAAGACTAACAAATAGCTGATGAGCTAAAAGAAAGAAAAAAAAGGTCACAAAAAAAGCTCATGCTGTGTTTTAAGGAAGTTGACAAATTTGTGTTGGGGCTACAATGAACGCCGTCCTGGGCTGCACGCGGCCCAGGGGCCGCAGGTTCCACAAGCTTGGTTTAAATGCCAGCGGAGCACACTGACCCGGTGCAATCACCCTTTAACCTCTCTCTTCAGCCTGTTTCCTGCCAGTTCCTTCCCACACACATTCTGTACTCGGATGGCCAAAAGCCTGCTTGCACTTCTCCGATATGTTCCATGAAGCTCCCCTAAAGCCTCCAGGCCATTCCCTCTGCCTGGAATGCGATTCGGCCCCAGCGCCTCTGTCCTCACGCACAGAGCAACTTTACCCTGAAAGACCAGCTCATATCCCAGCTAGAGTGTAACGATGTTCTCCAACTCCCTCGTCACCTCAGTCAACACTCTTGTAGAGAAAACAGTCGTCTATAGTTCCCCATTTTACCCACCTGACTCCCTTCTCTGCAGGCAACAGACCACTGCGTACAGCCCTACCGCATAGCAGAGTACCAGGCCCGATACATATTCGACGAATGAAGGAGAAAACAATGAAATTAAAAGGAGATCAATGGTTTCAATTGGCTAGATAAACTTTTTAGCAAAGTCAGGAGATGCTTTAAGAAGAATGAAGCTTTCTATCTCACTGGAAGTTTCCCAGTAGAGAGATGCTTGCAGAATTACAAGATCAGAGATTTATGTATCAGGTCAGAAGCTGGCTTAAGTGTTCTCAAAAGTTCTTTAAACTACAAACTTTGTGTCCTACGTGTGGCCCTACTGTTTTCTTTTTCCACAGTAGTAACCCAAGCACGGTAGCTGTACACAGAATATGACTCAACATAAATAATATCAACCCAAAGCTTTATCTTATAATAAATAAGCAACTCTGAGAATGAACTGCTTTTTATTATGACAGTATTTCCAGCCACATTAAATGTTGGAGAACAGGTTCATTCTCAAAAGAGGAAAAGAGGCATGCTATATAGTGGGATTGAGAAAATAATAACAGTAACAACAAATATAGCACAAGCTATGGCAAGAAGCTAAGCTAAAAGGAGATGAGGTCAGTTCAATAACTAATCCTGATGCTATTAAATCTAGAAGTACTAATTATGCAAGTAGTTCAGGACTCCTTACTAATAATGGTATTTCCTACTAATTTTCCAGGATAAGGTAAAGTATTGCTTTAACTCTCATTCATGATGATTAAGTTATTAGAAACACTGTGTTATAGTTATCATATATAATTAGCTTTTTAGCTTCTCACCTTGTCTCCCACAATGCAGCATATTATTTATAGTTCAAGGAAATATGTAGAAAATAACACAAATATTATATGTTAGAGAAATATATTTACTATACTGAGCAGGACAATTGCCATATTCTTCCTTGCAAAACATTTAGAAAACACTAGCTCTCAACAAGGATTTATAAGTATGAAATCTACTGTGTTGGGGATATATTCTGGTGTGACTTGAATCTACTTATGTAAACATGACTATTGAACCAAGTTGTTTTCTAAATCAGAATTTTATGTGTAGGCACATTCCCTAAATGTGTTATGAAATGTATCCTTGTAGCTTCAACCAAAGGGTAAGATCACAGTCAAAAAGCAGATTTCTAAATCCTTCAACTGTCTGCCACACATAACATAGAGTCTTATATTAGGGAGAGTGACTCTAATCATTTCTGTTCAAGGCTGACAGATGCCTTAAACTACCTATCTGAACTTTTCCTTTTATGCCAGATCTGTTAGAAAAGAGCAAATGCAGGAAAGAGAATGGGAATGTATAGGTCTGTCTCGACAGAGAACTTGGAGAAGCATTTCAGACTTTGCAACCCTTTGCTCCTCTTTAAAATGGAGAAATTGGACAGGGTGCTTTTAATATTTTTTTTTTTTTTAAAAAGGACTTGATTGTTATTTATTGAAATGTAAAGGTAAATCAATTCTGGATTCTCTGGAGGCTGCTCGCCCGATGTCGGTACCTCCCAGAAACACGTCTATTCCACGTTCCCATGCCTGCTCCCCAGTCCTTGGCCAGTTCGTGCCTGACCGGTTTCCAGTCCGCCCGGGCAGGGACTGCAGGAAAGAGAGCACACAGGGAACACGATTGAGAACTCTGTGGAAAAACAGGCACTGCAATGAGTTCTGAAGATTACTCGTGGGTGCTGTTGGAGATCGCTTAAGCATCAGCATCTATTCATTTGAGTCGAACGAATCTATGGCAGCCGGGAGCTGTTCTGACTAATCATTTTTATAGATCATCACGCTGCCCTGGAGACAGCGAGACCATACATCCTGCCTGTCCCAGGCTCTTCGCCCCAATGTCCTGGCATAATTATTAGTAACTACATCCCCTTCACGTCATTCTGGAGCGCCGGACAAACAATCTGGTCATCCTATAGGTACGACAGGGAGAAGAAGGGTATAAAACGCCTCATTCTGCACTCCTGTTTCTACACAGTCCAATGGCAATAAACTCCGCCTTCACTTCCCTCACAGCCCAGCCGGTGATGGTTCTCAGTGGGGACAGATAAGTGAAGGGGTCCCTGCTTCTATATGCAGTGGGGACATGCACCAAAGAACCCTCCCCACCCTTCTCCTCAAAAGGCATTCTGTACAAAGCAATTGGTTTGTCTGTCTTTGCCCAGCTGAGCAACACTATAAAAAAAAATGGTGTGTGGGCTTTGTCTCTGAGACTACACTTTATTTTTCAAAAGCACTAACATTGGTTAGAGAGCTCTCCACTATTCCTTAGGAAGAGTTAAAGAAAACTGGACTGTTGTTCGTAGTATAAAGGTGAAGCCATCGATTTAAAAATTAACACTTGAATGTGATTATATGAGTGCCATTGGTGCGCAAACACCCACTTGCCAAGAACCTCCTTAGGGTCTCCACGGGTTGAATGCCTATGGTTTACTACAGATGATCAGTGAAAAAGAGAAGAAATATCGAGCCTTCGGCTGTTTCACCTACTTTGCATTATCCCCAAAGCAGGGTCTGGGTCTCCTGACCACTTTTCCGGCTTTCTTGTATAAGTTTCTTTTCATATTTCATCAGGGTAGTCCCTCTCTATTGCTACTATCGTTAGCCATCGTAAGTGAAAAACAATAACTTATCTGCTGATGAGAAATGGGAGCTTAAAACTACAAATATGGCGTTCCCCTTTCAGAAAACGATTTTGATGAATGTTAAGTGTTCACCAATTTCAGGAATTTTCAAAAGAAACCATATTGATCTATATATTTGTACTAGAAAATTACCACCTAAGAATGGCAAACACTCATCTCGTAAAGCCACAGAAGTTGTCACTAAATCGGAGGAAAGCATCCATTTATTTAGATAACATGCCATCTAAATAGTAAAAGCATTATAAGTTTAAAGTAAAGATAACCCAGTTCCGTGCTCCATTGTGTCCCGAATGTGAATCAAGATCTCCAAGGACCTCTTGGGGCAACTTATCCATGTGAGCCATGTCCCATGTGCCCTTTCCCATGACAAACCCACCACACTCATGACAAACCTAGAGGTCCAGTATCCGTTTGCCAATCGCAGTAGAGTTCTACTGTGCTCATGCTTCTGCATAACACGGCAGAACCACTCAAACGATAGCAAAACAAGGTGATGGCATGCATAGCAACGAGGAGAATACAGTGCATTTAGGATATAGAATGCATTATGGATTGTTTCCCTTTTAGACGTGTGTCTACCTCACACTTAAAATACTTTAACTAGGGAAGCCGGGGTGGCTCAGTGGGTTAAGCGCTCACTTTTCAGCGCCGGAGACCGAGGATCGAATCCCGGCCCCGGCCCATGTGGATCCATATGCTGAACTGGGGAGCTCCCCCAGTTCAGTTCTCTCTGTCTCTGTATCTCTCTCTCCTTCTCTCTCTCTCTGTCAAAAACCATAAAAAAAAATTTTAACCAAAAATAAGTACATAAATTAATTAATTAAAATAAAATAAAAATAATCTCTCAGTTTGAGTTTCAATTCCCAAAACAGCAAAACTAAATTGTATAGGTCCCCAGTGTTTCCCCAATTAAGATTTATTTTTCTTTTCCCTAAAATCCTTGTGTACTAAAAAACAGGCAAGGGTACCAATATATTAGAAATAGACAGCACAACGTCTATTAAAAATGCCAAGAAGGGGAGGCCGGGATGGCTCGGTGGGTTAGGCGCTCGCTTGGCAGCCCCGGGGACCGGGGATTGAATCCTGGCCCTGGCCCTGGCCCATGTGGACCCATATGCTGAACTGAGGAGTGCCCCCAGTTCAGTTCTCTCTCTGTCTCTCTCTCTGTCAAAAACAATAAATAAATCTTAAAAAAAAAAAAAAAAAAGCCAAGTAAATAGTAAAAGGCTATGGGTCTTTTTTTCTCTTCTCTTGTCTTTTTTGCATGAACTATATATAAGTGAGTCTTAAATTAACTCAGTGTATTATATATAACATTTTTAGGAACCTGTCTTACAGATTAGGAAAATGAACTTCAGAAAAGTTAGTAGTCAATACTTTAGGTACAGTTGGGTAGGAAGGCTTGCCCAATAATTGATTACGAAGAACTAAGCCAAAATGGTGGGAAATCGGGTACATATTTCCCGAGTTTTAAAATGAACACTGAAATTTTGTAAAAATGACAATATCTATGAGCTGTGACTAACTCAAGTATGTACCATAGTGGCAGGTTCATTGATTAAACTATTCCAACTGAGCCAATTACTCATCCTGGCCTCATTGCCACCATTGTGCTGTTGGTTGTATGGCTGACAAAGACCAGAAGCCTACAACTCTTGATCTCACAGGTAATGAAGGCGAGTAACTCAATCTTGCAAAACTAGTGGCAAGAACAAGTGTCCTCTCCATATGCGGCATGTGACGTCCTATTTAAGAAGCAGAATTCATCCACCATGCTGGTTGGTTCTGCTTCTAATGCCAGTGAGACCAAAACGCAAGGAAGAAAGCCTTGCTCCTTGAAGGGTGGCATTTGGAACAGCAACAGCAACATCACAGAGGAAATTGTTTTTAATTCAGGCTTTCAGGCCCAACCCCAGACGTACTGAATCAGCGTCTGCCTTTCAACAAGACGCCCGAGTGAATTCGTCCACACATGTGCGTTTAAGAAGCACGGCTGTGGAGGACTTGGAGTGAGCGATGGACAGCTAATCCCTTCCTACTGAGGATGTTTACGTCGCTGCAAATAAATTCTCCACCGTGTCCAGAAGAACAACTCCTCCAACACTTGGGAGGGAAAAAAAATTAGACTTTGCATCCCTGTTCTGTTACTAGCAAGTTACTGAACTTCTCTGAGTAACCTCTATTTACCAATAATAATGATAACAATAATAACTATTTTCCATGGCTGTTATGAGAATTAGATGAGGGAGTAGTGTAAGGATGGCTGGGTATGTGCAGGACACAAGGCAGAAAACTGCTTCTGATTCAGCAGTGGTAGGACTTGAAGGACCTGTAAACATTGTTATAACATTGAAAGAACAATGCCAATTTCCCCCAAAGCTAGCAAATACATTTTATGCAAGTCCACCAAACTCCCCCAGGTATTTTTATATAAAATAATCTTAAAGTCAGTATAGAAAAACAAACCTTTAATCAAAACAAGAAAGATGGGTGCTTTCAAAGAACAGAAGAATATAAAAGAATATTAAATTCTAGAGAAGTATTCTCCTAAAAACAACACAGAAAAATCTGCTTTTTATATAGCAACAGATAACACAAAGAAATCAACAAACAATAGGGCAAACCCAAATATTAAACATCAAATATTTAATGAGTATAAATTATGAAATGATGCATGTAAATATATATACATATATATATACACACACTACATGTGTATATATATATATATATATATATATATATATATATACACACACACACACATATATGTAAATACAAAAAACATTTCTGCTCACTGGGAGTGAAGGGGGTAAAAAATAAAGTCACACTTTAAACCTTTCAGATTGGCAAAACTTGAAAAGTGCCGTGACATCAATAAGATGGCAACAAGTATTTGGGTGCATATCTTGGCGTGTAGTGACATTCTTATTTCTAGGGACTCAATTCCCAGGAGAAGATTGCTGTATCAAAGGAATGTAATAGTGGTAACGGTAGTAGCAGTATATTAATCACAACAATAACAGTCCACCTCCTGACAGGCTACTTTCAGGAGCTAATTATTCAGCATCATTATCATAGTAGTAGTGGTAACAGCAGTAAGTACTATTGCTACTCGTAGATACCAGTTTACTAAGTGCCACAGTGCAAGCACTTCACATATATCAACTCTAATTCTAGCAATAACTTCCTATTTACAGACAAGGAAACTGAGGCACTACCTGTATCTGGCAAACAAAGAAAAACTAGAGAAATGTTAGATATCTTGCCATTGTGGTTACATATACTCTGACAGCAATTTCACTCCCGTGATTATAACCCGAATAAGGAAAAACAGTAAAAAATATCATGCATATACACCTGTATGTACATGAATAGATACATAGATGGACAGGTATGAGTAAATATAGCTTTGCATGAAATAAAGAGAAGCACAGAAGGACACATCTAAGCAGATCCCGTGGGTTATTTGGTTGGAGGGAAGGTGGTATTGGGAAGAAATCAGAGCTGGCACAAGGGAAAAGCAATAGCAGGAATCAGAACACACAGAGAAGGTGAGAAAGTTGAAGCACAACAAAGAAGTAGCATTTTACATTCTTTGGGGACACAGAGAGCCCCAGAGGAGCTTAAGGAGTACTTTGAAGCAAATCTCATTACTCAGAAGAGCATTCTTTTTGTTAAATAACTTGAATGTTTTTCTTCTTCATACAACACGGATAAGAAAATTTCCAAAGCATTATTCTTTGTTGAACAATAGCAGTAGCAGCAACAACAACAACAAAATCCTAGTACTTCCCAAGTTCAAAACTCAGCAATCGTTCATGTAAATCTTTAAAAGCTCAAAAGCTATATTCTGCTCTTGTTATTGTCACTATCGGATTATTTGACCGTTGGCAAGTCACTAACCCAGACTTAGTTTTCTCACCCACAAAGTAAAGAATTTCAACCAGGTCATCTTCACACCCCTTTTCAGTTATAAAAATGTGATGATGCTATAATTAAAAAGCATAAAATTGGAAAGTGCAAAACTGGTCAATAAGAGTGATAATTAGTAGACAAGGTAAGGAAACAAAGTTTGGAATCTTAATACCATATGGCTAAGCAGGTAATTTAATACCCACTTAGAATTGTACATTGTTGAAATTTAAAACTACAATAAGATTGATTAGTGATTTTTACCTCTTCAAGTGGTGAATTTAAACTACACAATGCTTTAATTTTCACGTTGAGAAAATGATGTTGCCAGTTTGGATATCTTTCCTAGTACGCACTGAAGTAAGGCTGGATTGGTCACCTTACAATGAAGCCATCTATAAGTAGTTCAACCCAAATGTCATCCTCTGGGGACCACATGTAATAGCCCTTATGAAAAAAGGCCGATCAATGCCAGCCAGTCAGCCAAATAAATAAATTACGCATTCAAATTTCTAACAGAAAAAAATCGAATGTTATTAATAGAATACAAAATTGGCGCACACACACAAAAATTATCTGCTTAAGCATGACAGCTTCCTGAAGCAGCAAGTTTTAACTTTTATATTTCCTCATAGGTTTTATAAATAACGTGATTATTAATAACACTTCATGAAAACGTGTGTCTGGGTGCAGAGCATAAAAAGTCACTAGCTCATAGGGCATAAAGATTTCCATGAGCTTGTTAAATTTAATGTATTTTATTAATATTTCCTTAAATGGTTATGGGATTTTTCCAAAAGCATACACAAAATTCCTTAACGCTTTGCCAACTTAGAAACAGATACATGAAAACCACCTTTTCAGACCGATTGAAATCTCCTAGAAAAAAAATATCTACCCAGTCTTTTTGACAGGTTATCTTTGCAATTCCCACTAAAAAAAAGAAAAAACGAAAAAAAAAACATAGTAAGGCTTCTGGCCACAATCTGGTTTTATAGGCGAGGCGAGGATGACGTAAGGGAAAACAATTGATGGCTTTCACAGTTATCTGAAATTCCTGACCACAAGCGGTCCCCTAAGTCGTCTGTCCTAATTGTCTTATCTACAAGCACAAGCACGTGCATTTATTTATATCCCTAGATTAACTTCAAGTCTAATTTTACTGCCACGAGTATCCAAGGACGGATTTCTTTTTTCCAACGGAACTTGAGCAAGATCAAAGGCATTTTAAGGTCAAAACTGAACTTCTCCGAGCAATAGAGGGTGTGATCCCATGGAAGGAAGGAATGCTCAGCCATGCCCTTGGGCGCATTACGCAGTGGCCGTGGGAAGCCGCGTCCTGCTGTCCCCACCTGTCGGTGCGGTGGGCGCGTGGGACTTACCCAAAAGAGCAGATTGAGGGCGTACAGCAAGCAGCGCAGGCACTTCACCGAGTCTTCTCTGGCCATTGTGAGCCCCGGAAGGGAGAAGCCCCATCCTTTCACCACATCCTACCCCCAAGGGCAAAGCCGCAGCGATCTGCAGGGGGCGGGGGAGAATAGGGGACTTCTCAGCACCGCGCTCCGCTCCCCCAGCCGACCCCTCCTCCGCCAGCCCCCAGCGGGGGGGCAGAGTCTGGTCCGACGCCCTCGTGCCTTCGAGACGCCGCTTCGGCGAAAATCGCGTGTTAAAAAAGTTACAACAGTCACCTAAACTCGCCCCAAGTTTCCAGCCGGCTTCAGCAGAGAACACCTGCTGAGAAGAGAAAAGGACCGACTCCCCGGATGAATGAAGGCGCACGGTAAATCCTCGTTCTCAGGGGACATGCGATGGTGTCCCCGGCATTCGGATGAGATGCCCTTTAAAACCTTCCTCAACCCGACGCCCCTCCTCTCCCGAGGAGTTGCGAGCTCTGCTTGCAACTGTCCCCAAGCTTAGAAACCAAAGGACCCTTTGGAGACGTCCCAGGCGCCGCGCGCCGGTCCGAGGATACGCGTGTTCCTCTCCTTTGGATAGTTCCTGGGCCCCCGACTGCGCACCCCACACCCACCCCCTCCTGCGGCTCGCGTGCGAACGTGGTGCGCTGGGGGCGGGGGGGTGACACAGCGCGGAGCTGGGGTCCCTCTCGGCGCCTGGCGTTTCTTTGGGAGAACGTGAGAAATGAGGTTTCAGCCCCGGAATGATGGATTAGCCTGGGGCGGGGGGGAGGGGGGGAGGGGGATTCGGCCCGGAGCAGCTGTGCCGACGCCGGGTTAGTCATTCGCGTCCCCTCCCCCGGCCCCAGCCGCGGCCGCCGCGACCCCGCGCTCCCAGCCGCTGCAGGAGCACAAAGCCGAGAGCGGGCCACCGCCACCGCCACCGCGAGCGCGCGCCCCCGGCAGGACGCGCGGGGCAGCGCCGGCGGCCGCGGGCTGCAAAGGCAGAGCCACTGAAGTCGTTGAGCCCACAGCGCCCAGGGCGGGCTGGCGGGACCGCGGGCAGCGAAGCCGCGAGACGCGCGCACACTCACCGCCGGCGCCGGCCTCTGCGCCCCACTCCCGCCGGGGGACCGTCAGGGACGCACGGCGGGGGCTCATCGGGGCAGGGACGTTCCTCTCGCACAGCCGGACGGTTGCATTTGGCTCCAGTAGGAGACGCTTCCTTCGCTTCCTCTCCCCACGCCGCCTCCTGAGAAAAAGGAAAAAAAAAAAAAAGTCCTGGGCAGCAGTTGCTGGAAAGTCTCTGCTAAGCCACCTCCCAGCGCCGCTGTCCCTCCCAAGTCCTCGCCAAGTCCGGACGAGGCAGCGGCGGCAGCCAGGACCAGCTGCACAAACTCTCAGCGCATGCTCGGGCCGCTGGCTGCAGGGGTTGGATCTGAGTGGGTGGTTCTTGTCCCCTCACCCGGCGCGAGCCACACAAGGGGACGCCTCACCTCTCCAAGGCGAAGTCCAGAAAGAGATCAAGCCCAGGAACGTGGCGGGGGGAGTCCGCGCAGGAAACCCCTTTAAAATGCTGGTGTCGGAGGAGGGGAGGATGGGCCCTTACCATAAGGAAACAGGCTTTTACTATATGAAAATATTTGCGTTTGAGAAGGGGGGGTCAAAGGAGTGGCCCAACCCAATTCCAGCAATGAGAAACCAGTTTTCACAACCTTTCAGGAACCTCCTCCTGTGTTGTAACGTGGTGCCCTACGATCCTTCTTATTGCTTTGCTGCCCTCCCTGATTTAAAATAATAATAATAATAATAATAATAATAGGAATTCTTCCCCACTTTCATGGTGCACTAATACCATTTACGGAAACACGGGAGTAAACTCGTGCAGTTCTGCTAACATCCAGAACTGGAACTTTTTAACTCTTTTATAAGTAATACAAAGTTTGCAAAATTTTCTCCCAATTAAATTGAGTTTTAAGTGGGTGATTTGTCTTGAACTGTGTCCATGGTAATGGGACTTTGATTAAAAAAAAATAGATTAAAAATAACTAGAAACTCAGGAAGTCGTAAAGTGATAACAGTCGATCTTCCCATTTGGAAGTAAGAAGTTTTACCCTTAAAAATATCACTCTATCATAGTCTCTAGATAAAAATTTGACATTTTATGGCATATGTGGTCCACATTTGTATGATTACTTTTGTGCATATTGTGTGGCAAATACATCTTCATGAACAAATCTGAAGTTCCTGGAATGCAAGCAACATCTTAAAGAAAACCTATCAATGTGAGTCCTCCTTAAATCTCTTTAAGGGAAAAGGAAAATTGGGAGTCCTGTGTCCATCAGCACCTGTTAGCAGTTGCTGCATCACCAGAAGGACAATGAGACATACTCATTCGAGTAGAAGTAACACCAAGACCAAAAGAGAACCTGAGGGCTGTAGATTAAGGTTAAGATAATTCTTGGGAAGCAGGTCACTAAGCTGAATGTAAGGCAGCAAGCTCAGAAGGGCACAAAGATAGCCATCCCCACACAACACCAAAAAAAATGTACAGCCATCGATCAGATAACTCGGGCAACAAAGTATCTTCCCAAATCATGGAGAACAGTAAAGAAAGCCACTTTCAGGTTCTGCTCAAATTAGGAGACCTCGCCACGTGGGAAGCATTGCATTGCGGGGCCATTTTGATGGTCTAAACCTGAACACACCTCTCTCTAACTCCTACCCCTCAACTCTAGCTGCACCTTAGGAATCCAGGCCATCAGCAATCCTGTCACCTACAATTTGAGGGCCACTACTATTCCCCTCTCCAATTCTCTTCTCCAGGATGGCTTAACTACAGTAAGATTCAGCTTCACAGCTGCCGGTTTGTGGACTCGCTTTCTCTGTGAGAATAACGTTTTTGTGTATGCACAAAAGGAGGATCTTTAAAAATCCCCAAACGGGTATGACAATTTGAATGTAGAATAACTCACTAGGAAGATGATATGGTCTATTCATTGCCCATGAGGCAGAAATGCAATTCTGTAGCGACCTATGCTTCATTGAGTACTTTTTGAGTGTGTGATACTTACTGAAGATACTGAGACACTAAATATAAGTGTGCCGAAGCTATTCAGAATCAGATGGATCCCGACCCTCCAAAAACAGGCAAAATATTCTCTTCAGTTTAGAATCTAAACTTTATTCGATGACACCTGCTATTTATGAACAATTTCCTATGTGTGGGCTCCAGAGTCAGGAGCAAAACTCAGCTATGCAACAAGGTAACATAAGTTCCTCACTCCACATGGCAACTCATTCGTCCATATGTGAGCCCAGTCTTTGCTCAAGTTGTGCAGAGGGACGGAGCAGGATAGGTATTTGGTAGGATGAATGAGTTTCTGTTGCTTCTTAGTATAATTTCTTTACAGTACACTTAAAACACTCTTTCACAATCAATACAGGAAAGAGGCATAATATGATTTGAGCAAGTAATATGTGCCTGACATACTAAATGCTCCTCATAATGTATCTTATTAATTCTTCACAACTGTCCACAGTGACATACTGAGAGACTCCACCAACTTCTCCAAGGTCATACAGGTAGTAAGTAAAGAAACAGAGGTTCTAAGATCTGTCTGACTCATTTCACTGTTAATTTCATGGCGTTACTATTTTATTTCAAATCTGGGTGAGGATTCATTGACAAGCCTCAAGAAAAAAATATATATTTTAGGCATTTTTTACTAGTTCTTGAAACGATGAGACTGAATTTCAAATATATATTCAAAAATTTATATATTTAAAAACCCCAGCCCATAAGTGCCTCTATTTTTCCCATTACCTAGCTGGATACTTTCCCGACAGCCCATATATGACCGGTAAATCTACTCTCACCTTTTATTATATTTCTGAAAGAGTAGGCCTGCTAGGACCCAAGAAAAACCTTTCATCACAGAATGAGGTCAACTTCTCCCAACTACAAGTTTAAGATCGGCAAATAAAATACAGGATTCCAGGTTAGATTAGAATTTCAGATAGACAACAATTAAATTTTGGGTATGAGGATGTCCCAAATATTGCTTGGAGCAAAATCATCTTGGACATGCATGTGCTAAAGAAGTATTCATTGTTTATCTGAAATTCAAATTTAACTGCACACCCTCTTAATGTATTTTTATTTGCTAATCCAGGCAACTGTAGGAAAACTGGAAAATTCAACTAAAAGTACCACAAATATAAGGATTTAAGTAAATATTTTATAGAGCAGTCAGTCCCCAAATAGCAATTCATCCACTCAACAGTAACATCAAGGACTCTTTTTCTACCTTTCTCTTCTATCATATACAATGTGTCCACTAATGTCCTTGGACTACCTCTCTTCTCACGATCTCAAAATGGTTCTATAAATCCAGCCATTGTATCCAATTACTACTTCTAAAGATTTTTTTTTTTTATTGTTTGAGAGAAGGAGAAAGAGAGAAGAGGGGAGGACCCAGAGCAGTCTCCATAGTTGTACATCATTCTCTGTGACATAATTTCATTCCACGCAAGTGGATGTGAGGCTTCGAGGAGTGGGAACAGAACCAGGGGCCTCCTGCATGGGAGGTAAGACCCTACACCACCACGTCGTCCCAGCGGGCACCAGCTGCACTGCAGTTTAGCACGTGGGGTTTACAGGGGCCAGGGCCAGGAATTGAACCCCAGACCTCATGGTTGTGAGGCAAGCATTCAACCACTGAGCTATCCCGGCCTCCCAGTTATTAATAGGACTTCCGGAGGGCTAAGAAATCATTTCCTGCTGTGAGTCTCTGTTAGGGTCAAGGAAATATCTCCCAAAAGTTTTACAGCAGATTATCCCTTATGAGTAATTAACTAGAAGACCACTACATGTGAGTACTCACACGTGAACCAATTATTGACAAGAACTATGGGTCCACCATGACGGGTTTAAAGCGATCCTGTGCCTGGAGCTACTTCTTTGAAGCACATGGCCAGACAGCAGAGGGTAGTTGACTAAATGCAGACAGAATTTTGTTTGAATTGTGTAACGTCCTCTCTCCTGTTTCCTGCTAAAACAACGCAGCTCTCAACCAACTATTAATATTTCTGGGACACTACTCAGTGAGCAATCTTAGTTACTTAGAGAACTGCTGCAGCAGGAACCTAATGCCAACAGCAAGGGACACTGAGAAAACTCAGATCCTGTAATATCCATCCCGTGCCATCAGCTTACATCCTGCACTATATTTGTATTTGTACTTCATCATATAAATTAAAGGGTTGCCCAAATCAGCACCCTCCTAGAAAAACCCTAGAGGAATTTCTTATTGCAGTATATTCCAACCTAGCTTCTGTACAAAATTTAGAGATTTGGACTTGTTTCACCTACCGACATTGGTAGAAATTTTCTAGACCTATTTAATGTTACTGAAAACTCAGAACTGTGCTAGGAGATACCAAAAGTTCTAACATAAGTTTGGCTCATGCCAGTAGCATGCTTCCTCTTCGGAAAGCGAAACTCGTAGAATTTAAGAACTCTTTCCCTTCATACGAAGTTTTAACTTACAGTTCTTTGAAACTAAAGAAAAGAAAGGAATACAGTCTCCATGGACAAACAGCTTTCAAACCCTACTTTTCTAAGAAAGGTTGCTCAGGAATTATTCCATTATACCACTACATCAGCTCCTTGTCATGCCCACAACGGAGAGAAAAATAAACCAATAGTTACGATGAATCTGCATAATTTGTCTGCATCTGCTATTCCTTCAATTTACTTCCCGTGTTTTAAAACTTTCAAGTTATTACAACAGCACATTAATAAAACATTTATTTATTTATACCAGATGAAATGTATAATTTTAAAATTCACTTTCAGTTGGCTAAGCCAGGCTCACAGCTTCCTTCACCCTACCACATACAAACCAACCATTTTATGTAATAAAAACAATTGTGATTTTGTGATTATAATCCACTTGTACAAAAGGTTTGTCATTGAAACATAGACTTTCTCTTCCTATGTCGTTACTTGTGTGTATATGTATTAGCCATAACCACATATGTCCAACTAGAGATGTAGTTAAATTTCATTTTGTTTCATGGTATGAATGCCTTCACTGACAGACGAATAAGGAGAAAGCTAGTACTCCTGTTTGTTTCAGTGATACTGCTACATTTTTTTGTTGTTGTTTGTTTTTGACAGAGAGAGATGGGGAGGGGGTGGTGGCAGTCTCCATAGTTGCACATCATTAGTTTTCTACATAGTTTCATTCCACAGGTAAGCACAGAGCTTTGCAGGGCAGGAACTGGGCCAGGGGCCTCTCACATGGGAAGCTCCCCCCAGCAAGAACTTAACTAGGGGCACACCCCAGTTCAGCATCTGGGTCTACATGGGCAGGGGCCAGGATTCGATCCTTGGACCTTGGGGCTGCAAAGCAAGTGCTCAACTTGCTGAGCCATCCTGGCTTCCCCATTGCTACTTTTTTTTTTTTTACATTGCAAAGAACTAACAATTGCCATTGTTTCCTAACTTTGCATTGTCAATATTCTTTCTTAGAAGTATTAAATGATTACTGTTCACAGAAATAAAGAAAGAGCTATGTCAGGGACGTAAGACATTCATATACCGTATAACTCATAGAGTTAGATTTTGTACCTTACAAGCATTTCTGTTATTTGACTACATTCCTTAGCTGTATCAATATTATTACTCACTGTATGTGACTAGAAAAAAACCTTTTAGATGGACTATGCTTGGTTTCAAAAAACTTATGCATATTTTCCAAAATGACTAGTAGGAATAGATGTATGTGTTTTCTAGTGGGTGTTTTCTATTGATGGTGTTTACAAGTCACTGTCACCTTAGCACTGGGTCACAGAGCAGAATCTTTCCGAGTCTGCTGACACGGTGGTGAGTTGGTTTTCACTTCAGGGAAGGTGGCCTAATGTCTGGCAGCAGCCAGTTTGGGCTGCAGCCCTGACCATGTGGTAACTTAATTAACCATGTCCTGCCCACCATTTCTTAGATCAGACATAAGAGGTGGGAATAGAGTAACCAAAAACTTATGTTACTGAAGTTTACACTCGTTCTTGATTTATTTTTTTGAAGATTTCTTTTTTGGGGAGAGAAGGTGTGTGTGAGAGAGAGAAAGAAAAGAGGGGAAGGCCCAGAGCAGTCTCTGTAGTTGTACATCATTCGTTGTGACATGGTTTCATTCCACACAGGTGGATGTGGGGCCGCGTGGGGCAAGAACTGAACCCAAGGCCTCCCACATGGGAGGCGAGAACCTTCGCTGCAGGTACACCACAGTTCCGCATGAGGGTTGCACAGGCCAGGCCGGGATTTGATTCCCGGACCTTGTGGTTGCAAGGCGAGCACTCAACCTGCTGAGCTCAGCATCCCCTCTTTCGTGATTTATTTTTTTCTTTCTTTTTGCTATCCTCAACTATCACTGTCCTAAGGATATTTACCTATAAATCATTTCCCTCCTTCGGCCCCTCTACAGCTTCCCCTCTATTCAGGCCAGTGTTGCCCATGGTGACGTACACTCATCACGTGGGCTGTCCATCCACAGTGTCCCAAGAGCACCTCCTTCAGTTGTGGGAAGGGACAAGGGCACCCAGAACTTGAAAACTAGACCAATCCATTAGGCTGTGACTGGATCCAAGTGAAGCCCCATCAAAAGGTGATGTAAATTCAGGCAGCTGAGTGGAACCAAGTGACTGGTGGCATCCCCAGCAGGAAGACAGATGGCCACATCAGACAGTCCCCACAAACGAGATCGGGCAGGTGCCCTGGAAGACAGACAGGACTCTGTGACACAGGAGTTGAGCAGAAAAATAAAAAATCATGGAAAGCAAGAAAGGACCTCCCTCACCATGTCAAGGTGATGTAACCACTCTCTCCAAGTCCTAGTCTTCGAGGTTGGTCCAAGGAGCAGAAGAAAAACCAGTTCCCAGAACCAGCACCGCAGTTCCAGAAAAATTTGTCTCATCCCAAGGGTTAAGAGTCATGGTGTTAAATTTAGAAGTTTGGGTGGTTTCCAGATCAAGGAAGATTTGAAATGCTGGGCGGAGGGGTTTGTACTTGATTCCGAAGGAATGACCACCACTGGTGGGTTTTGACATGAGCAGAAGAATTAATCTACCAGCAAGCGGGGCTTTCAAAGTCATGCCTGGACGTGAATGGTGCTTTCACCTCTTGCTAGTAATATGAGAATAAGCAAATGACCTCAACACCTCCACCTCTGTAAGCATCAGTGTCCTCATCTGCATACCTCCCTCCTAAAGTGGTCATGAGGATTATATAACGTGTGAGTCACCTAACTTTAGCTGGGGGTCACACTGCCTTTTGAGGTTTAAATAAGATAGGCTTAGCATACCCCCCACAGCTCCCACCCCCATGTGCAAGTGGTGGGTAAACTTCTTTTCTCCCTTGTAATCCCTCTAAGGGTGCTTGAGATGGGGAAAGAGAGGACAGCTGCCTTCTAGAATGCTGAATCAGTTTATGGATCATCTTGTCATCTCATACATGCTATTATTCTTTTCTCTGAGGGGTGACAGCCTTAGGAAAAGGTTCATTCTCTCTCAAAGTATCCGCGGACATGTGTAGCTGCCTTTGACTAGAGTCTCAGCATCTGAAGGGATTTCCGTAGCAGCACCACCTAGTATAACTCAAAAACAAGTATTAGAAATCCTTTGGCTGTTCCACTACTACTTAATTGTCTTTCCCTGAAGTTTCCATATTGACTGACCTCCAAAACTTTTCTCTGGTCTCTTTCACTGCTGATAAGCCATTCCCAAATTCCAGATAACTTCTAGGGCTTACAACGCAGCTATCTTTTTGTTTTGTTTTATAGACTCAAACTCTGCCTTAGAGTTCTCATCTCTCACACATTTCTCTCCCTGAGAGAGATTTCAGTGCAAGGCAATTGGGAAGAGATTCTTCTATCTAACGAAGATACAGCCTAGATTGCAGAGCAGGCCTTGGCAGGTTTTTTTCAGGGCACGGGTCACTTTTCCAGGTGTCAGGGTCTACTAGCTGTTCATTTTATTATTCGGGCCATCACCCAAAAATTGCTTGCGGTCCACCAGTGGACCATGATTGATGTCTTGCCCAGCCCTGAGATCGAAGGCTAGTTTTCAGAAGAGAACCTGGGATGAAGACAGCTGAGAGGAGCCATTCTGCCATCTGAACAGATATCGGACACTAACCTCAGAACGTATTCTTTTTGTTTTGAAGCCACATTTTGATTAGATGAGTTTGTAGAGAAACATGTGTCTGAGGGCATTGTTTAAAATTTAAAAAAAGATACAAGAATCAGCAGGCAATTAGGGGAGTTTACCAGCTGGCTGAGGTCAGGAAAAGGGTAGAAATGAGCCCACTCAGTCCACTGTCACCCATAGCTGCGCTGCTCCCTGAGGGTGACACAGAAGTTTAGAACCGTGGGGGACATAGACTTCACGAAAATAATCCACCTGTCACTGATTAGGAAGTAATAGAAACAAGTCCCAAAGGAGGAGGGGGGACCAGTACGTACAGTTGTTACAACATAGTATCTAAAACATCTAGTTCCCAACAAAAAAGTGTTGAGGCCTGAAAAGAAACAGAAAGGAATGACTCGCACACCAGAAAATTAGCCAACAACAGAAACGGCCTGGGCACCTAACAGAAAGGAATCTCAAAGCAGCCAGGATAGACAAAGGTGTAGCCACAAGACGAAGGGAAGTATGACTAAAGAGGTAAATGAATGTGAAGTGGCCAAGTCACATCACGTAGACAGTATCATGAAAAAGGTATAAATTATAAATAAGAACCAAATGTTTATATGTTCTAGACTAGGCATGCCCAAACTGCGGCCCAGGATGGCTTTGAATGAAGCCCAACACAAATTCTTAAAACATTATGAGATTTTTTTGCAACTTTTCTTTTTCTTTCTATTGTTTTTTGTTTTTTTTTAGCTCATCAGCTATCATTAGTGTTCGTGTATTTTATATGTGGCCCAAGAAACTTCTTCTTCCAATGTGGCCCAGGGAAGCCAACAGGTTGTACTCCCCTGGTCTACCCAATAATACTTTTTCTATTTATATATACATACATCTTCTTTAATAATAAAGTATATGCACATATTATACATTACATATTATAAAATGTATTGTGGGCGTCTAACATACAGAAATGCAATATAATTGCAATGTATTTGCCAATAATAGCACAAAGGAGGGGCAGGAAGCAAGGCTGTAGTGGGCTAAGGAAATGACTATAGGTGATAAAGTTATAATTATATTAGAAAGTAAGAAGAAGGAAGGGAGGGAGGGAGGAAAGACAGGAAGAGAACAAGAGAGGGGAGAGGTCCTGAGGGGCCACAGGCCTGCTTCAGCGAAGACAATCCCATCCCCTGTCGTCCTTAGCAGTTACGTGCTGAGTTCCTGACCCCGTCTACTGCAAGCTGAATCCCACTTGGGTGCTGAGACAACCCCGAGGTTGCACTGCAGGTGCTATAACAGGAAGGACGAGCCTATTGGCCACCAGGGTGTCCAAGAATCCCTTTGCCCCCAGTTGCAGCCTGTCCCTATTGGCCCCACACTAAGCCTGGGCTCCTGCCTCTGCGTCCCCTACCTGACAATCCAACTTCAAAATCCTGTTTGCAATCAGAAATCTTTCCCCAAATTGCATCTTCTGGCGATGCCTTAATTCTATTCTTAATTTCTCCCTCCAGAAGCTTGGTCTTGCTCTTTATATTTCATGTGCTTTCTTACTTTTCTGGGGCCTGTTGGGACTGGATCTTTAAACCACTACAAGGTACAATCTGCTTAACTTGGAATTTTATTAATGGTGTGGATCATCACCTCCCACTCCACCCCCAACACACACACCATGATCACTCTCCAACACTCACCCACCCACTCACTCACAGTGTTGGACCTCCTTGCATACTAAAACCCGCAAGAAGGAAGTCTGGGTCTGCCCTGACCCTCTCAGATATGTCCCCGAAGCTGTAGAACTGGGGCAGTCTTTAGCCTTTTCCTATGTTGACCTGGAGGGATTTGTATGGTTTTTGTGTCTTTGTTTTCACTTTGCCTAAACATGCTTGAATTTGAGCGGCGAATACATTAGCCTCTTTTCAGGGCTGATCTCACAGCTAATGAAAGTAAGCAGGTTATTAGCTTCTCTGCTGAGTGAGTTTGTAACATAGCATTCTGTCTCCTCAAAGTCGGGCTGGATTCCGCTGGTTGGTTTGCAACTTTTGCTGGTCATAGTGTGCTTTCAACAAGCCACACAGCTTATGCCTTCCCTATCCCCTGCTCTCTGTTCTGTCAAAAGCAATGGAAGAGATTTTCTAATCTACCCTGGGCAGGAAATCAGGAGAAACCAAATGATAGAACAGGACTCCAAGTCAGAGGATAGACTCAACAATGAGAGTAGAAAAATTCAGAAACTTTAGTGTAAGGATTTTGTGATGTCTGCTTTTGCATGAGGATTTAATACAAAGATGGTGAGTGTGTGTGTGTGTGTGTGTGTATGTGTGTTTATGTCTATGTTTTGTGTAATTAAGGTTCCAAGATCTGTGGACTCTGGTCATGAAAGTGTTGAACTAACCTTTTGAAAAAACAGACTCTGAAAAAAATATTTGAAGGAAATTTTACTTTTAGCCGATCGTAATATTTCCAAGTCTAATTTTGTACTTGAACCACTTCAATCCTATATAGCGAGTGAAATGACCAGTAAAGTGGGAAATGCAAGGCTGCGGTTCCATTCCAGATTGTTCCTGAACCAGGAAACCTAAACTTGTTCCCTGGCTGTCCATATGGAGGGATAAGAAAGAGATTTTTATCTCTAACATTTTATTAACTTCTTTAATTTTAATAGTATAGCTCCAACTGTGAACAATTTGAATATTAAAATTCTGTCTTTTCCACTTCTGACAAAAATTTATTATCCATAGTAATATGTTTAGAGGCCACATATATTCATAACTTAATACCCTTTCCTTAAATCTAAACACTAAGTGCTGATATGGGAAATGTCCTTCAATTCTATTAATAACAATAGTTCAGTGTTTTGATACTGTCATGACAAATCACATCTCAATTGGTAAGATTCAAAGTTAGATTTGTGATATTAGTTTACATATTATCTTTGTTTAAAAAAAATCTCTTATTTTTAAGAGAGGTTTAGATATGGTCCTTGTATTATATAATTCAAACAGTTCTGTCCCCTCTAGGTGTATCTTAGCATTAGAGATCTTAAGTTTAAGTCTTTCTTATTTTGCTTTTATCTTTCAACTTGGAAGATGACTATGATTAAAACATACAATTTTATTATGCATCCACATTCATACATGGTTCTGTAATGTTTCATATGTTGGACATTCATAGTAAACATAATTGACTTTATAAATTCATGCTAATTGGTAGTTACTAATTTCTTTTTCTATTATTAGTTAAGAAAAAAAAATGTGATTAGACATTTACACACCTCACAAAGTCATAACCCCAACAAGTCTACTACCAATCTGATATAATATATGGCTATTATAATACCATTGACTATATATATAGTCCTTATGCTATACTTTGTATCCTATGACTATATACTGTGTGTATATATATATATATATATATATATACATATATATATAAATTATAGTTGAGATTCAATATTATTTTACCATATGTTAGTTTCAGATGTACAGCTTTGTAGTTAGGCATTTGTGTAATTTATGAAGTGATCCTCCAATAAGTCTTATCTGATATCATACATAGCTATTCCAATATTAGTGGCTATATTCCTCCTACTGTATTTCACATCCCATCACTATTTTGTGACTACTGATTTGTACTTCCTAATCCCTTCACCTTTCTCACCTATCTCCCAACACCCCTTCCTTCTAGCAACTGTCAGATTGTTCTCTTTATCTATGGGTCTATTTCTGTTTGTACATTTATTCTGTTCTTTAGATTCCACATATAAGTGAGATGTTATGGAATTTGTCTTTCTTGATTTTGACTTATTTCATTTAGCATATCTTCTAAGTCCATCCATGTTATTGCAAATGGTAAGATTTTGTTCTTCTTAATGGCATAATACTCCATTGTATAAATGTACCACAATTTCTTTATCCAATCATCTATTGATGGCCATTACTATTGTTTCCATATCTTGGCTATTATAAATAGTGCTGCAGTACACATAGGGGTGCATATATTTTTTCACATTAGTGTCTTGGATTTCTTTGAATAAATACTCAGGAGTGGAATTGCTGGAACATAAGGCAGTTCTATTTTTAATTTTTTAAGAAGCCTCCATACTATTTCATCATCTTGGACCTTCTCTGGTAGTTACTAATTTCCTCTCTTGATTTAGATTCAAGACCACAAATTATGATGAGCTTACCTTACTATGCCTTCATTTACAGAATAAAAATGACAATATAGTATGATTTTAGGACTTGGCAGTCTTCACAAAACTATTAGTATATCAGTAAACAATAATAACTCATAACAAGTTCAGCTGAGATTCTCAATTGCACAGAAAGCATTAGGGAAAGGTATGATTTTCAAAAGACATGTTTTCTGCTAAAATTGACAATAGTATCTAATATTTTAGAAAAATTTGCAATGCACATAATAAAGCTACAGTGACTCAGATTAGAAATATCAAACCCATTTAAAATAACTGGCTCATTCTTAAGGCACACTTCCTATACACCTATAGTATGCATCCTCTCTGTGAAAAAGAAACTAAAAAGGAAACACTTAATACACTCTGATGAATAAAATAGTTACAACACAAAAGACATCACTAATGCATCAGAACAGAGGAGTATGGTCTATTAGCATCTAAGCAGTCTTGTGCTGTAATTATTCTCCATTTGAGAAATTTTCTTAATGTAAACCTGATAAAACAAATCATGAGTGGGTATCCGCTTCATTTAATCATTCATCAGCACTAAGGCCCATTTAGTTTCATCTGTAACGTTTTTACGTATTTTATTTTAATTATCTTAACTATAGAAAAGCTTTATACCACTTCACATTTTTTTACAATACCATAACATAACATCTTTTTTTATACACTTGTGTCTTTTATTTCCACAAAAGTCCCCCAAACAAATTTCCAGTATGGTGATTGGTTATATGTGCTGATGCATTGGAAGAGGAGGGAAAGGATTCTGGAAGCTTTGTGTGGCTGGAGTTAGAACAGAAAGGAAATGAAGGAAGGAAGGAAGCAGGAAAGGGGAGGGACCATGGGATGGGGAGGGAGGGAGGGGGGAAAAAAGGCTATGGAGAGAGGAAGGAAGAGAGGAGAAAGCGAGAGGAAGGAAGACAGGAGAAGGAGAGAGGAAAGAACCTGTAAAAGCCATTTGATAATTCAGTGTCGATTTCAGATCTGGGGTATAATAAAGCAAGTTTCAAAATAAGTAATTCGAAAATCTTTTTAGCATCCATATTAATGTTTAGTAAAACAAATCCTTGAATGATCAGGAAATCATGCTCAGATGCGTCGACTTAAAACAAATTGTGTGCTGCACACCACTGATCCAAGAAGGAAGGAGCGTTGGGAACTGTTATCTAATTGCATCAGAGTTGACATTTATCTGGCAAGCAGTGAGACAGCCATACTGGGCGTTAAAATAGGAAATGCTTCTGAGCTACTTGCTAAATTGCTGCTGCTCAGACCCCTTGATTCCCCAGCCACCAGCCTACTCTCCCCAAAACTTTGCACTATCTGGAAAACAAAGTGCTGAGGTTGGGAGGCAGCAGGTGCCCTCCAAGATGTCTTCCAAGGCTTTAGAACACCTACTCCTATGAGTGTCTGGACCATACTGGTATTAAATATTTTACGTATAATCTCTGAATGGAATATGTGCTGCCAGTTTTCACCAACCTGAGAGAATCTATTTGCTGGGGAAAGGGATAATAGAATAACCACGGGTTCTTGTTTGTTTTTAAATTGCTCGGTTCTACACTCTTCTTTCTTTCAACAAGGTCCAGCCTGTCTCACCCAATCTCTGGATGTCATTTGAACTTTGTTGTATAGACACAGGTGCCAATATAGTGACTCAACTTCCGTTGCCAATGTTGATTTCCATGTCAGGGATCCCATTGCTCCTAGTGATGCAGGGAAATCGTGGGGTGATTTTATCACCTCCTTTCTTCCCAAGGCCTTTCCACTCCCCCCTTGGTTGAAAAGGAAGGATATGTATATGGAGGAGTGAACTGGGACATATCTGGATATAACCGCTTCTGTATAGTCCCAGAGAATCTCTCCTCCATCATTCTTGACCTTACACACACAGGTGCTCACCGTTTTCACCCAGTGCACATTTAAATGGAAGAATATTCAGATGTTCAGTTCAAGCAGTGTGCTGTTACTGAGTTCTTAACAGTGGAAAAAATTCCTCTAATTGAAATTTACAGAGGAATGCAAGCCGTCTATGGTGATCAATGTGTTGATGTGAGGACAGTTAGATGCTAGGTGAGGCGGTTCAAAGATGGAGAAGTGGGGCCAGTAGTTTAGAGTGACAAACCACACACCTATGACAGGTGATCAGCTTCATCCAGATCATGAAAGTGTATCGAAGTGTGTGGTGATTTTGTAGAAAAATAATTGCAGCTTTGAAAATAAGTGATGTACTTATATATATATATATATTTTTTAATTAAATGTATTGGGGTGACATTGGTTAGTAAAGTTACATACGTTGCAGGTGTACAATTCTACATATATCACCTCTGTGTTGCATCATGAGCTCATATATCATATCATTTAATGATATTAAAATATCATTTCCCATTCACTTTCTATTTAAGTGGAGGCGGAGGGTATGGGCCCACCCCCGTAAGTACATTCACAGGTCTAAGACAGAACACCGTTCCTGTCCCTGTTTGGAGTTGAATTCCCAGGACAAGGTTGGCTGTTGAGAGGAATTCCTTTCTGCTCCAGAGGTCTTGTTTCAGTTTCAGCCTGGCTGGAAATCACATCTCTTCCAGGAGATAAAATAGAGTCCTGGGGCACCATCTAGGTGAGAGATGATTTCAGGAGATGAAAACGCTGTTCGATCACCACATGAACACAATGGGACTGGCTACCAAAATGCCCTTCTTTCCCCCAATTTTCCCTCCTAAAGCGAGCACCTTTTTAACTAACTAAATGTTTTAACTAACATTTTAGTTACTCTCCTCCATTTTCCATCCTACTTCAAAACATATCCAAAATAATTGTCTGAGTTGCTCTTTTATATAAAAAAGGTGCAGAAGTGATGAATAAAATAACACCTTTCTTTCTGCATGTGGTGAGAAAAAAAAAAAATATATATATATATATATAGCTGATGTAAACTCTCCTGATTCCAAATTCATTATTTTGTCTTCTCCCTCTTGTCCGAGTTAAAGAGCTTCATGTGAGAAGTGATAGGACATCAATGTGTCACACAAAACTTTCCCTTTTCCACTCAGCACTAATGAAAATATTTGCCTTCTACTTAACTAACAGGTCTTTTCTTTAAAACTTGCTGAACTTGTTTTTTAACTTAGTAACTTCAGTGCTGACCATAACAGGGATGCTCTAGATTTTCATCTCTTTCATTACTTAAGAAAAAAAAGAAAGAGAAAAAAAAATAAAAAAAATGAAAGTACTCAAGCTTACAAACCAAATAAGGAGAGCAAAAAAAAAAAAAAAATATATATATATATATATGTTTTGACTCATAAAATAATTATCTTGAAATTTAAATAGACTTATTGAATCATTGCTTTCTGTTAAATCCCCAGCAAAAAAATCACTTACTACTGCAGACATAGTATATATAATTTTATATTATTTAATAACAATGTGGAAAGAACAAATAAAAATGAACACCCATCATTAACAGGTATATAGTGCTTTAGAATTTTAACAATAATAGTTGCCCATTGGACTCACTCAAACTGAACACAGGGTATACCCAAGTCTTTCATACCCTAAAAAACATCTCAATTCTACCTTCTGCAAGTTTATCCATGTAATTTATTTTCAAGGGTGAATTTTGTGAGAGGTGAGTTGTTTATTTTATATTTTTAAGATATATTTTATTATTTTTGACAGAGACAGAGAGAAGAGGGCCCAGAGCAGTCTCCATAGTTGTACATCATCAGTTTTTGACATGGTTTCATTCCACACAGGTGGGGGGTGGGGGGAGGGCGCACAGGGCAGGAACTGGGCTGGCGGCCTCCCACATGGGAAGCTCACCCCAGTTCAGCATATGGGTCCACACAGGCCGGGGCCAGGACCAGAACTCGATCCTTGGACCCTCGGGCTGCAAAGCGAGCACTTCAGGCGCTGAGCCATCCAGGCTTCCCCATAATTTTTTTTTATCATGCAGGGTAAGACGTAGAGGTATAGACAGTCAGCCCAAGAATATTTTAAACTATTTCATCTATTCAACAAAAATTATGCCACTGAAGCTAAACACATAGTCATCGGATTTCAACCCTGAAGAGTGAGCAGCTGCTTCTATTTAAGGTTTTCGTATATGCCTCTACTGTCCCCTCCTTATGCCACCAAGTTAACCCAGGAAAGAGACAGTGGGATTGATTTCAAGAGTTCTTTGTCCCTGCAGGGCACGAGATGATGGAATGGGGAGCAGCTGCGTTTCCTAAGCCACTCTGCGCCTTCTGGGTGATTTTCTTCCCCTTCTGTCCCTCCCACAGTGTTACCCGTCCCTTCTCCAATCTCCACGAGTTCTCAGGCTTTACAGCCCATTTATATTTTGACTCCTGGAAGTACAAGGTGTGATCAAAAGATCAGGAAAATGTTTAAATAAAAAAAACTTTCATTACAGTAAAAGACACACTGCTGTTCATTCTCCTCAAAAATACTCCTCCTTGCTTCAAACCACGTATCTTTTACTGTAATATATTTTTTTAATTTAAACATTCACCATATCTTCTGATCACACCTCGTACACGGCTAGATTCTACTATCCAACCTGCAGGATTGCTCTCCCGGGCTTCCTGTGCACAAAATGGAACTCTCAGCGTGGGAGCACCACACCACATCTCAGTTAGTAAGTGGAATCACTATTCATCACTCATTTTTCAACTGGAAACTTAGATTTTACCCTTGATTTGTCCTTTTCTCTTGTACTCACTCTAATGAAAAGTTCTAACAATTCCACCGTGAAATATAGATCACGCCCATCTCGTTTTCCTCTTTATTGCTGCCAACCTAGTCAAGAGAAAAAGCGTCTTTCAGTTGGACCCTTTTATATTAATTTTATGACCAAACTTTTATTACTTTCATAATTTTATAACTTCATTGATTTTTCTTCATTTTATAGATTGTGTGATAGGGATTAATCCAAAGGTTCTTTGCAACTGAGATCAGAAATGAGGCTCTTCTGAGACTTTGCTTTCACTCTGTATTTTCCTGACCAAATATAGCATCAAAAGATTTTCTTTTTTTTTTTTTTTGGTTAAATCCTAAGCCATTCTAAATAATACAGTAGACTCTCCATTAACCAGAACTCAGTGCCTGTTGCTTGAGATTTTGCCGGTTGCTTGAGTTCCAGTTAATGGAGGGTCCACTTACATTTGTCCAGCATCTATCAATTATCATGGGTGCCTGTTAACTGAGAGTCTTTTACATTTTTATTTAAACTGCATTTTTACGTACACTTGAAATTAATCCTAAGGAACAGCAGGGCATTTACACATGAGTGGCACATTCTTCTCACAGGCATTTGATTTTTTTCGTAATTGTGAAAAGTTCCTAGAGTTTCATCCACAGCCTCTACTTACTCCAAACTTGCCACACTGTACATACAGCATCCATTGACAACTTGCTGGTATCTCCAACACTGTAGGCCTAACATTGAACTCTTTCACAACCCCAAGCTGAATTAAATGCCCTTCACTGACACTCCCAAAACCCTTTGGTCACTCTTTTAACATGTAAATTGTGTATGATAGTTATTGGTTAGTCTACATTCTCACTAGACTGTAACCTCCGTAAAAGCAGTTCTGTTGTTTATCTCAATGTCTAAAAATGATAGGCATTTCTTAAACATACTTTTCAATCTAAAAAAATCACTTCTCTAAAATAATAAAAAGTTATTGTTTCACCCAATCAAAATCTACATCATAATAAGTGTAACTCTAGAAAGTAATTTCAAGTTAGCCAATCAACGTATATTTTAATGTCTAAAAGATTCCATGTCTCTAGGCCAGATTGGGAAGAGTTCAAGGGAACAGTTTGTTGACTGGACGATTTTGACTTTTGGCGTACCAGACAAAAGATACTAACAAAGGGTTTTGGGTATGAGAGTAAAGTGTTTGATTTCAAGGTTCAGTACTTCGCAGAATTTGTCATCACCTTTCTTCTGTTATTCATTTGTTCCCATCTTTGTTATTCTATTTAAAAGGTGTATTTACATGTACAAAGATTTCCAGTGAAAAAATCATAAAATTTATTAGGTCTGTCAATGGAGATCTTTTCCCTTTTATATAGCTCTCTAAAAAATCCTCTCGTTTTGTATCCAAATATTGTCCATATCTTTGATACCTATCTCTCTCATTCTCTCTCTCTCTCTCATCCTCTCTCTCTCTCTCTCTCTCTCTCTCTCTCTCTCTCTCTCTCTCTCTCTCTCTCTCTCTCTCTCTCTCTCTCTCTCTCTCTCTCTCTCTCTCTCTCTCTCTCTCTCTCTCTCTCCTCCCACCCCACCAGATTATCCTATTTGATTCTTTTAATATTGTTTAGAGTTAGGGACTGATAGAAAAATACCACTTTCAGGATTTCATCAACCACAGCAGTGTGTAGAAGGCAACCTCTTTTACAGTTTCCACAGGAGCTTTAAATTCTGATATTTTACTTCAAATAATCATGGGGAGAAAAAAAAAAGGAAAACACAAGCATCCATCCGCTGGCTATAGGAGCAAAGCTAACACCTGAGAATGTGACTGGTGAATGAAGGAGACCTTTAGGAATTAAGCAGGCAGCCCACATTGGGGGACTTAGGAATTTTTCTCACTGCAACAGGGAATATAGGATCTGTGATCTCTGGGAGGTGGTAGGAAGTCAGGGCATCAACCCCATGAAGTCTGAAGTTCTTGCCGGGTATCGTTTAACACTAGGCAGCTCATCGCCTAACATTGCACAAGTCTTTGAAACCTCCAGTTGGCAGTCAGCCATGAGTCCCGGCAGGGGCATATTGTCAAGGCAGCTGCTCCTCCCTCCCCACACACTGTACACACACCCTCACCCCTCTGCAGAAATTAACCCTTTCTCATCTACCAAGACAGGCACACCCTGGTTTACCCACTACACATAGGAATCACTTCTGATTCACTGAGCATCCCTTGTAGGCCACCCCTGTTTATGTCATATCTCTAAGCTTTATGGCCACCCTCTAAGATCAGTATTATGATGTCCAATTTATGGACAAGAAGCCTAAGAGGTTGAATACTTAGCTCAAGGACTAATGTAAGCTGGAACTGCAAACGCAAACCAAGATATGTCTTGTCCCCACACCCTTGTGCCATTGACAAATAATCATCTATTTATGTGTCACACCCTCGATAAGGAGTAAAACTCTATTGAAGCATGAACCCATGAAGTCTTTAACAATTTAGGTAAATGCCATTATTAAAGTTACAAGCCTGTCTCCATTATTACCAGAGTTGACTTGCTTGAGACCCATAAAATCCTATGAATACTTTAAGTGTGTACTTTAATCTAGGTGCTATATTTTAAATATTCAGTACCTTGGGGAAATAACTTACTTTAATAAACCACTAAAAAAGTTGTAGGAGTTCCCAAAAAGGAAGGGAATTGCTAAGAATGTGGTCAGAGTGCTGTGTGTTAAAGGTCAAGTTTCAGTTTGCCAGAGGGCATTCCTAGGATGGCATTCTCTAGTGAAAGTACCTCTGCTTAATTAATCTAAATGCTGGCCTCAACTTTTTGATATCAGAAGTTTGATTTGTGCCTGCTACTAAATGTGATTCCTATTAAATGGAAATTTGGGTTCCTCCAGAGTGGTTTTTATGTGGGGAAAAAAAAATTGTTATTAGATTGTTAGTTTTTTAAAATAGTCACTTTACTATAGTTATAAGTAAAAAAGAAGTTAGTTCTTCTTCATAGTTTTCAGTTCTTTATATAAATCTTATTATCCCATGTATAAAGCTAGCAAATTTTCAGTTACTTTGAAGGTGGACTTTAATTACTGTCTGGAACCAATTATAAACTTTGAATTAAACTCCTTTTAACATTTTCATTTGCATTAATACATTTAATACACTCAATTATTTTGTATGCATACATGAATTATCTAACAAACTTTCCCAAGTATTTAAGCAGTACTTATAAAATTAGTAAGAGAAACTTTAAAAAATGGCTTCAAGTTTTCTTAAATCTTCAACTATTTGGGGAAGCTGGGATGGCTCAGTGGGTTAAGCACTTACTTTGCAGCACCGGGGACCAAGGATCAAATCCCATCTAGGCCCGTGCGGACCCATATGCTGAACTGGGGAGTGCCCCCAGTTCAGTTCTCACCAGGGGGAGATCCCAGCCCAGCTCCTGCCCTGTGCAGCCCCGCCCACCTGTGGAATGAAACTATGTGGAAAAACCAATGATGTGCAACTATGGAGACTGTTCTGGGCCCTCCCCCTTCTCTCTGTCTCTGTCTCTGTCTCTGTCTCTGTCTCTGTCTCTCTCTCTCTCTCTCTCTGTCAAAAACAATAAAAATAAATCTAAAAAAAGAAAAATCTTCAGCTATTATATATAAAATTAATTATATTCAGTCTAGACACACAATTCTAAATCAGTCCCCAATTAGACATTTTAAAATGGTCTTACAAGGTTGACCTGTTACTCTAACAAGTTAATGTCTCATGCATTACAGATATTTAATACAGTAAGTATGAACACATTAATTCATGTCAAAACATGATTACATTTTGATTCTCTTACACATTTCTACTATTAACTAATCTTGCCAGATACTAGAAATTCTTTTCCATAAATGAAACACACCATCTCACAAAGTCTAAGTTTTGGAGCTTCCTTCTCAGCCTCTCGATGACCTAGGCTGGTCTAGGAGAAGACTGACCCTGTCTATGACAGGGAGGAAACATACTGAGCTCTGTTCAAGCTTGTCCATCCCATGGCCCGCGGGATGCAGCTCAGGACAGCTTTGAATTCAGCCGAACACAAAATCGTAAACCTTCTTAAAACATAGTGAGAAGTTTTATAACCCCACTCCCTCTTTTTTTTTAGTTCATTAGCTGTCATTAGCATTAGTGTAGTTTATGTGGGACTCAAGACAATTCTTCATCCAATGTGGCCCAGGGAAGCCAAAAGGTTGGACACTCCTGCTATAGATTATAGCAGATTATAATAAGGACCTCAAAAGTGAAAGAAAATCTCATGTAGCTCATAACTGTTAGAACAGAATGATGTCGTTATCTAATTTTCAACTTTGGTTAGAATCTATAACTTCAACCCAGGTGGGCCATACCTCCTAACTGGATTTTGCATTCCTAGTTTAGCTTTCCTTATTCTTAAGACAAGTAAACGTATTAACCTAGAGGTGTAAAGACCTTTGCATGTAAGTCACTACTGCATTTTTCCACATTAATCAAACCACCCAACTCTTCCTAGTTTTAAAATATTGGATTGAATTCTGAATTGTCTTAGAGCTTTGTCTGAATATTTGACTCCCAACGTCCCAGGTCTGTTGTATTGACTGGTTCATCTCTTAAGGGCAGATGAATGATGACAACCAGGCTTACAAAAGTAAAGTATGAAAACAAAATTCCAATGTAATGATTTGCAAGAAGCAATGCAACTGGTAAGAAAGCCAGGCACTAAAATTCTTTGGGTGCACACCTTATTTTCATATACACAAGTGAGTTATTAGGGGAAGTGAGTATGGAATCAGAACAAGAGGAATTAAATAAATGACTCAGATAATTAATGGCATCAGCATGAGACAACCTTGATACACCTGCCAGGGTGTAGAAAAGCTTAATCGATAACATCCCCAAAGTTTGGTATTAACTAAAAGGCAAACACAGAGTCAAAGAAATAGAACTCAAAATGTCAGCTTTATTACTGACACAGGCTAGATTAGAGGAGAGGCACAGATTGCTACTAAGAGACTTGATAATACATGGCCCAGCAGAAGTTAACACCCCTTTTAAAGAAGTATAGCAAAATCATACGCACTTATGATCCTGTAATAAAAGGCTTGGTATGGATTACAAGCTCATAAAAAGGGGCATTACTTTTGCCAGACCCTATGTTTTGTTTTGTTTTTTCACTGAATTAGACCAACTGACATTGTCACTGGTACAGCTACTCAACCCGTTATCCACATGGCCAGAGGGACTGTGGGAAAGTATAGTGACCAGATGCATGCTTCCAAAGAGGGAACAGAGACAGAGAGAGAGAAAGGAAGGCAAGGAGAGCCGGCTTTCTCTCCCAAATTTCACTTACCAGATAAGACAGTTCTCTTGTGGGGACAAGCAAATGGGGAGAAGAAGGGTTAGGATAATGACGCGGTTGAAAAATAGGTACTTTTTTTAACCATCAAAGGAAAATGCAGTCATGTCAATATAGACAGCCCAGACTTTGGGGATAATTTGAGGATTTAAAAAAAATAAGATTTCTTCAACAAACTTAAAAAAAAGACAATGAAATCAAACTACCACAGAGCATGAGTAGGAATTTTTGTACATGTTATGATATTCTTCAACCACCATCAGCTTTCCAAACAGGTGACAAGAATGTCAGGGGAGGCCCGTAGCTGCACACTATTGAGGCCACTTCTTAGATCCCATGTATTACCTGGGTCAAAAATTCCTCCAAAGTAGAGAGTGAGCATCAAATATATGGTGATGGAAAGAGACCTGACTCTGGGTGGTGAGCACATAATGCAATATATAGACAATGTAATGTAGAGTTGTGCACCTGGAAACTATGTAATTGTGACCAACCAATGTCACCCCAATAAATTTTAACAATAAAAAGAATCTTATATGGGGGGAGTGGGAGTGGACACCGGATATATGGTGTTGGAAGGAGAGCTGATTCTGGGTGGTGAGCACATAATGCGATGCATAAGTGATGTGATGTGGACTTATACATCCGGAAACTATCTAATTGTTACCAATCAATGTCACCCCAATAAATTTAACAATAAAATTAAAAAAAAAATTTTTTTACTAAAGTAAAAAAAATCCTTCAGTAAGGATTTGTTCTCTTGGGTTCAATACCTCTATTAAAATGCCAGCTCTCAGAAGATAAGCTAAATATTAGGAATATCATTGGCCTAAATTTATTAAAAACTAGGATGAAACTCAGTGTTTGAAGAGGAAAGTGCACTGGAAGAAATCTACCAGAAGCTAGAAGTATGTCGTTAAAATGGAAAATACAACCATCTAATCTTCCCTATTTTCTATTATGTTTTTCATGCATCACCCTCTCCCAATAAAAGGCAAGTCATGTCAACCCATCAGGAGAAGATAAAATGTAAGGATATTGAGGCATTTCTAATAAATCTAAACATTTTAGTGTTCTGGCCAGAGAGGAGAATGACAAGGGATTCTTGATGAAATAGTATGAAGGCTGGATGCAATTTTCAAGAAATGGAAACAAATATATTGAGCTTATCATCAATCACTGATCCTATTTACGCCTAATGTTTTATAACGTTTCCCTGTAGCTCCCATTGTTTATTCATATTAATCAAAAATAGCCTGAAATTAATGCCAAATAGCCTATGAAAATATTGCAAAGCAAGGACATTACTCACCAGATTACTTCTGCTTCTGCTCAGCGGAGTTTGAAAGCTTTATATCACTCAGGGCAAATTTCATTTCAAGCTGCCTCGTCCACTTTCATCTCTGTGCTATGTATAGCGTGCCGAACTATCTTCCTAAGATCAAAGGGAAACTCACTGTTCTTTATTTACAAAGGCACATTTAATGGGTAACCAAGGTGCTTATTTTACTAAACTGACTAGTCCCTTTGAACTACTATCTCCACTGATCCACAGAGCATCTCAAATGTGGAGAAGGCTTCCTTGAATCTGGAAAATGTTCTCAGCCTAATTGCTACACTTCCTTTGAACCGCGTGCCATGGATTTTGCGATGCTCTCAGCACACACCCGAGGTTTCTTCAGGACACACAAGAGCTAGAATTCCTCAGAAAAAAAAATCCCAAACAAATGTGAACTACGCCCACACTGCAGAACTGAAAATATTTGATCTCAAATTCATCAGATAAGAATAACAGCTCCCAAGCTACATGATGATGCTATTAGTAGTATTTGGCCAACTTCTCTGTGTTTATCTGGCTATGGAATGACTTATGATCACTTTTTACCTTGATATAAGTGGGAAATATGTTTGTTCACTGTGATCCATTAATATAAATGTGAATGTGAATATAGTAGACTGTCCATTAACCAGCACTCAAGCAATGGTACTCTCAAGCAACCAGCAAAAATATTGAAGAAATAATACTACATTTATCCCACACGGGTACCAATTAACTGAGAGTATACATTTATTTATCTGGTATCTAGCAGTCCCCATAGATGCTGGTGAACTGGGAGTCTACTATATATGTGAAACACGGTGATACAATAAAAAGAGTATAGGAACAGTGTGATTTTGCCTTAGTTGTTAATGTCCCTGAATGTCAGAATCCTCATCTTCAAATTAGAAGTCCCCTTCTGTACTAGGCAAAAATGCTGCTCACCAGAATTTCTGGCTCTCCTGCTTTGGGGCACAGGAGGAAATTGCATTCTCTTGCCCATTAAGGTTATGCACGGTGGGGTGGTAACTTGCTTTGGCCAATGAAATGAGAGTGGAAGTAACATGTCCTTTCTGGGAAGAAGCATTAATTGGCAAATACTTACAGAAGAACTTCATTTTGCTGATACAGTCTTGGGAGAATATGTTGACACACTAGCCTCTCTGTTAACCATCACCCATGACAGATAAATATAGTATTATTTCTTCGATTTGCTTGCTGGTTGCTTGAGAGTGCTGGTTGCTTGAGTTGTGGTGAATACAGAATCTACTGTATAATGTGGGGTTGCAAGTCTGAGCCACCGCATGGAGAAGTGCTGTCTTTGAGAATTATCGGAATCTGAAACCCTGCTCTTTGAAGCCACTGAGAGTTGTTACCAGGAGGTAATCTACATACATTATCCTGGCTGAGCATCCTTGTTGGATTAATGAAAGGATTAAATGAAATACTATAAATAAAGCATCTAGCTGAGTGCTTGGAACATATTAGTTGATTAATATATACTGTTTTTTTTCCTTAACCCTGTACATTAAAAAAAAAAGTGAACCCACTGTTATATGTGTCCAATAATATAAAGTTTAATGAAGTTTTCCCTACATCTTTTCCTTCCTTTCCTATTACCTCTCCTGCCTCTTTCTCTGGCTCATAGCAACCAGCTATTATAGGGAGACACAAAAAAGGGATGTCATAACCATTTCCTCACTCTTCATAGTGACAGTCTCAAGAAAGAGAATTTAAAGAATGGTTTAAATCACCTGGAATTGCTTCTTTTTGTCCCTCAGAAGTTGCAAGGAGAGTCTTTTCTGGATTATATTTCTTTCATGCTATCACTTCTGACTATTTCCCAAGAACCTTTGCAGTTCTAAAGAGTATTTTCCATTATGTTGACTTCAGGGTCACAATTTCCCTTGGTTTAATTGGTGTGAGGATTAGCGAAATTTCTGTTTAACTTATCTTGGTCTGAAATTGGTTTTCTTAAATTCACTGCCAGACCTAGAAAATGGAGACACCCCAAAATAGAACAAAACAATCTCTCTAGTTCAGAGGATGAAACATACTTAATATCATTAATAGTTAACATACTCATATAGAGACGCCAGGCACTTTGCTAAGTACTTTGTAAGCAACCCCATATATTATCTTCACAATCCCGTGAAGCAGGCAATACAGTCAAGGATGTTGAGGATGAGTTAGGGAAACTAACTCAACAACACGTCTAGCTAGTAATGAGTGGAGCAGAGATAGGTGCCCAAGCAGTTTGACTGCAAAGTCCATATACTTTTAAAGATTTATTTTTATTGTTTTTGACAGAGAGAGAGACAGACAAAGAGAGACAGAGAAAGGGGAGGGCCCAGAGCAGTCTTCATGGGTGCATGTCATTGGTTTTCCACATAGTTTCATTCCTCAGGTGGGCGTGGAGCTGTGCAGGGCAGGAACAGGCCAGAGCCTCCCCCCATGGGAGGTACACCGCAGTAAGAACTGAACTGGGGGCACTCCCCAGTTCAGCACATGGGTCCACACAGGCCGGGGCCGGGGTTCTATCCTCAGATGCCAGGGTTGCAAATGGGCGCTCAACCTGATGAGCCATCCTGGCCTCCCCCAAATCCATATTCTTAACCAACCTTCACTCATACCTTTACCACATGATTACAGACTCCCATCAAACCAGTCTGTAAATTACCAAGTCATGTGGTCACAGAGGTGTGTATCAGCAGGTCATTCAAATTGATTTCTTATATACCAAGTTCCATTTTCAATCCCCACTGGATAACCCAACTATATCCCACATTCCTCCATAATAAACAGAATGCCTACATTTCCGTATAGGAATATCACATACAGAGAATAGTTGTATTTGTAAATTTCCTGGAAATCAAAGAGAAAAAAAAAAGGGATACTTTTAAATTCCCTTTTTCATCCACAGCTCAACTAGCAATTGTTTGTTTATTATACTCTTGGGTTATTTACCAAAAACATGTACAAGGCGATCTTTTTATTCTGTATTTATTGTATTATTGAATATGGTTGTAGAGAAGATCCCATAGAAACACAGAGGGCTGATCCTTGTTCCTGAAACTGAGTTTCAGAAGGGGAAAGAATTGAAAGGTATGTTAGATTTTTGTTGTTATTGTGTAGCTGTGGTCACTTGGTGTGATGAGGAAAAAAATAACACAGCTCTAGTTTTCTTTGCAAAATAGTTCAATTTGATTTCATATTTAAGTTATTAAAACTGGGGAAATTATTTTCTGTGACTTGTGTTCTCATTCTTTCTAAAGAGAAAAGCAAAGCAAAACCATGCATTACTTGCTAATCTCAACATTATTATTTTTATTTATTTGTTTATTTATTTATTTTTATTTTTTTAGTGTAAGGAGGTTGTTTAGAATACTCTGAAGTTCTGAGATAGAAGGATATAATATTACGTATAATGAACTGTGAGAGCAGAGAAATAGGATTGTGGAACAGTTGAATAGTTAGTTATAAATGTGGTTTCCCAGATTACCAAACAGCATTGTTTTAAAATTACAACTGACTTCATATGCAGATGAAGAGTAAAGGATTCTTGCTTTGTGCATATGTGTATTCATGGGGATTTTCTAGATCAAAACTTGAGAGTCTACCATTCACTTGACTCTATTGTAAAATACTCTCTAATTCTACAGAGACAGAATTATATGGAAGAAACATATTTTGGGCTAATATGTGCCATATAGTTTCATGTAGTTGAATATGGTTGAATACAGGTTGATATGAATATAAGTATATGTGCAGAGTCAAAAAGAATTTGAAAGACATCTAGTTCATACCATGACTTTAGGTAGAGGAGTCCTTAAATTATCAAAAGCGCATAGTTATTAAAAACTTTTGCTTGATTATTCATGAATTGCAGCAGTGAGAAGAGCTAGAGATGAGGTGGTAAGCAGATGTTTCCTCAGACAGTAAATTTAAATTTAAATTTTGTTAAGTGACTGTAAATTATAATAGTGCTAATTATAACATGCTAATTATAGGAACTGAACCATGACAAATTTATACAAAGATAAAAGAAGATACATTGCCCCATGTTTTAAACATTTTTTTTTATTGTTTTTGACAGAGAGAGAGACAGACAGACAGACAGACAGACAGAGACAGAGAGAACTGAACTGGGTGAACTCCCCAGTTCAGCATATGGGTCCGCCCGCACGGGCCGGGGCCGGGATTCGATCCTGGGTCCCCCGCACTGCAAAGTGAGAGCTTAACCCACTGAGCCATCCCAGCTTCCCCACCCCATGTTTTAAATACCCTTCCACCCACCTAAAGGCGTTAACTTGTATTTCCACATGGTCATACAAACCAGTGCCTTCTCTCTCTCTCTCTCTAATGCACATAATATTGTATGTATTAACGTGCAATCTGTGTTTTCCTTTAAAAATGCATCATATACATTCTTCTGAGTCAATAAGTACAAATAGAATTCATGCTTTTGAATAGCTGCATTGTGTGACTGTATTAAAATTTGTGTACCCATTCTTCCTAATAACACTCAGCATTTTAATGATTTTTGCCATTAAAAAGTTTCAATAAATATTCTTTTGTGCAAATATTTATACATTGATATATTTATTTCTATACAATAAATTCATTGAGATTATTTCATCCTATAACTATTTTGTGTAATAAATACTCCCAATATTAATCTCAGCTCTGTTTAACTCATGACTCTCTCTAAGTAATTTGCCTATAGCTAGTTTGCCTGTAAGTATTTCCCTTAATGATCAATTTGTCTAAAATGAAGTCAGATTGAGGCACATGTAATCTATCAGTTGGTGCTTCTTTAAATATTTGTTCAATATTAATTTTATGGGAGAACATAATTTTCAACTAATGATAATTAAATACCAACTTTAGGTTCAAAAGAGTGACTTGTATGTTCTAAATATCACAAAGCATCTTAGTTTTTTGTACCTGTCTTTCATTTCTAAATTTCTTTCCCATCATTATTTTAATTGTATTTATCTTTTACTGTGAAAAAATTTCTCTAGTATAATCAACTTACCAGGGAGGCATTTTAAAGGTTTTTAAGCTTAGATAATAAAATTAAGTCACTTGTTCCTGGATATGTATCTGAAGGATTAGATTGTAGAGAATTAAAATAGAAAGAAGATAGAAAAAATATTTAGTAAATCAAAAGATGTGACTTCTTTATGTGGAAAATGAAGTAGAGTGAAGTATAACAGGTACATTGATATTTCCTTGGGGTCTTATTGTGTATTTACATAATATATGCATATTGATGTATACTTCTAGAAAACCATTTTTTGAAACCATTAGGCACAAAACACTATGCTTGATAATATGAAATACCATATAGTTTAGAAAACAAGGACCCAGTGCATTATTTGTGTTACACACATATAGGTAAATGTCTCTTCCATTGCCTTGTGTAGCACTGATTTATTTTAATCTTGGTTAACTGCTCTTAGAAGAAGAATAACACCATCCTTTTATTTTATGTACCTCTAGATCACCTGAATCTGAATCACAAATGGATGTCCTAGGCCAAGGCCACAGTGATAAAAAATTCCTACATGACAAAAATATCAGACAAAAAAATACCTGTGCCTTGATTAAAGGTATTATATTGCTTTGTCAGGATAATATCTAAAAACAAAACAAAACAAAAACAAAACAAATAAAAACTATATTGTGATGCTTTAATAGGAGTGAATTATTATAACATTCCCATCTCTGTGAATTCATTCTCACTTTAAATGGAGATTTAAGAATACAAATAATATAAAAAAAATATTTACAACAGTTTTATGTAAATGCCAAAAATTGGAAACAATCTGCATGACCTTTAGCTGATGAACGGGTTAACAAACCATGGTACATCCATCAGTGTAATACTCCTCAGCTATACAAACAAATACACTTCTGATACACATTGATTCACCTCAAATGCATGATGCTAAGTCAAAAGAATCTGACTCAAAAAATTACAGAGTGTCTGAGTCTACTAATAAGACATTCTAAAAATAGCAAAACTATAGGGACAGAAAACAAATCAGTCAGAGGTTTTGTATGCCAGGAAGTGAGTATGGGTAGAGAGAGGACAATGACAAATGGGACGTAGGTGAAATTGAGAGGATGATGGAACTGTATTATATTTTGATTGTGGTGTACTTTTCAAAATACAAAATAAAGGGCTTGCATTGTATGCAAATTATACCTCAATAACAAACAAAAACCACCACAAATAGAGAGTAAACTATTTTCTAGTAACTGCAAAATATATAGTGCTGAAGTGGAGTACATTA
>PVKE010009090.1:0-45834 GCA_004027555.1 Craseonycteris thonglongyai | reverse complement strand
ATGTATGAGGTCCCCTGTACATGGGGGCATGCTTCCCATGCAGGAGGCTCTTTCTAGTTTCCCACCCTACGCAGCCCTGCGCTGACCTCTCAAATGGAACTATGTTGAAAACTAATGATGTACAGCTGTAGGAACTGCTCTGGGTCCTCTTCCTTCTCTCTGTCTCTCTCTGTCAAAAACAATAAAAATAAATATTTAAAAAATAAAAAGTTAAATCATCACTTTTTGCAGATGACATGAGTCTTTACAAAGAAAATCCTTAAGACTCCACCAGAAAACTAGAAATAATAAACAAATACAGTAAATTTGCAGGATACAAAATCAATGTTCAAAAATCCATTGGATTTTTACATGCAAACAATGAAACTTCAGAAAAATAAATGAGAAAAACAATACCTTTTGCAATTACAACAAGAATAAAATACCTAGGAATAAATTTTATAAAGTGAAGGGCTTATACACTGAACACTATAAGACATTATTAAGTGAAATTGAGGAAGACACAAAGAAATGAAAAGATATTTGTGTTCATGGATTGGAAGAGTCAACATAGTTAAAATGGCCATATTACCCAAAGCAATATACAGACTTAACGCAATTCCCATCAAATTTCCATAGACATTCTTTCAAGAAACAGATCAAAATAATCATCAGATTTGTATAGAATCACAAAAGACCCTGAATCATCAAAGCAATCCTATGAAAAAAGGATAAAGCTGGGGGCATCTCACTGCCTGACTTTAAACTGTACTACAGTAATCAAACACAGCTTGCTACTGGCAGAAAAACAGGCACACAGACCAATGGAATAGAATTGAAAATCCAGAAATAAACTTATAAATATATGAACAGATACTTTTTGACAAAGGAGTGAAAAAGAAAGCCTCTTCATAAATGGTGCTAGGAAAATTGGAAAACCACATGCAAAAAATGAATCTGAACTATGAGCTGTTACCACATACCAAAATTAACTCAACATGGATCAAAGACCTCTGCATAAGACCCAAAACAATCAACTGTATAAAAGAAAACATCGGTACTAAACCTGTGGTCCTTGGGTTTATGGAAGTAAAAGTAAAAATAAATGAATAGGACTATATCAAACTAAAAAGCTTCTGCACAGCAAAGGAAACCATCAAGAAAATAGACAGAAAACCAACTAAATGGGAGAAAATATTTGCAAACAATGCCTCCAATAAGGGACAAATATTCAAAATATATGAAAAACTTGCACAACTAAACAATAACAACAACAAAAACAATGAAAACATGGGCAGAGCACCTGAACAGACACTTCTCCCATGAAGACATACAAACAGCCAACAGATTCATGAAAAAATGCTCAACATCACTAGCGATCAAGGAGATGCAAATCAAAACCACAATAGGATAGATATCACCTCACACCTGTTAGAATGTTTATCACTAATAAGACAAACAATAACAAGAGCTGGAGAGGCTGTGGAGAAAAAGGAACCCACATACACTGCAGGTGGGAATGTAAATCACTGTGGAAGGCAGCATGGAGATTGCTCAAAAAATTAGGAATAAAGTTACCATATGACCCAGTGATCCCTCTTCTGGGTATCTATTACCCAAAATTGAAGACTTTAGTAGACAAAGATATATGTACCCCAATATTCATTGCAGCACTGTTCACAGTGAAGTCATGGGAATAATCAAAGTGTCCTTTGATAGATGACTAAATAAAAAAGTTGTGGTACATTTACACAATGGAATGTTACTCAGCCATGATGAAGAAATGATGAAATACTGCCATTTATGACAACATGGATGGACCTTGAGATCATCATGCTAAACAAAATAAACCAGACAGAAAAAAATCAAGAATAATGTGGCTTCACTCAAATGTGGAATATAAAGCTGAAAGCAACAAAAATGCAAAAACTCATGAACATAGTCAATTATTTAGTGCTTACCAAAAGGGGAAGAGAGAGGGATTTGAGGGAGGGCATATCAAATATATTGTGATGGCAGGAAAACTGACTTTGGGTGGTGAGCACACAATGCAACACATAGATAATGTGTTACAGAATTATACTCCTGAAACCTATATAATTTTACTAGCCTTTGTCACACCAATATATTTAGCAATGTAAAAATTTTAAAAAGAACCAAAAAAATCCTTCAATGAATCAGATGCAGGGAGTAAGATCTTTCAAACTAATTAGAAGCAGTGTCTCCCTCTATTTTCAAATCAGCCAACAGGTATGTTTTGATCCTTGGAAGACAAATAGACAGTATCACAGGAGAACTATCAGAAGAAAAAAAAATTTTTTTAATCCGTGGTTCTCAAGATGTCCTACCAAGAAGAGGCCCAATTATCTTTATTTACTACAACTACAGTGTTATATAATAAGCATAGCAATTCAGAATCACAATCATAGGTATTATAACAAACATCCCATTGAGAATGTTATTGCCTATAAGAAATCCCAGCTCTTCACCTGGAAAGCTGAACAATGATATAACTACATTGATTGAAGAAAAAAGTGTGTAGTCTAATTCTATGGTTTCACCTGGGCCAGCTTCCTTCCACTCACTCTTCAGGGCACAGCTTAAATATCACAGCCCTATAGAGAGTTTACCTAGTCTAGGTTAGTTCCCCATGAGGTTCCCTCTTAAATAAGTACTTTCTCAATAATACCTTTCAAAAAACAGTATAACAATTACAATTTCAATGTTAGTTTGTCTTCCCTGATAGACTGTCCTACTGTTGTATTGCTAATGCCCAGTGTTTGGTAAATATTCATTGAATGAGCAAGACTCGAACTTTTTTTTTTTTTAATATCTTTATTTATTTATTTATTTATTTATTTATTTATTTATTTTTGACAGAGAGAGAGAGAGAGAGAGAGAGAGAGAGAGAGAGAGAGAGAGAGAGAGAGAGATACAGAGACAGAGAGAGAACTGAACTGGGGGAACTCCCAGTTCAGCATATGGTTCTGCACAGGCCGGGGCCGGGATTCGATCCTCAGTCCCCGGGGCTGTAAAGTGAGCGCTCAACCCACTGAGCCATCCTGGCTTCCCCAAGACTCAAACTTTAACTACCTTCACCATATTGTACTAAAGTAGGAAAGAAATGTGTATTTATTATAGAGATTTTTGCAGCTTCACAACTTGCAACAGAAAAGGGTTTTTTTTGTTTTTTGTTTTTACCAAGGTTTAATCATAATATACATGTAATGATAACACCTCACCCCCTAAACATTTGTTACTCAACATAGGTGGACTATGTGTAGGTACTAACTTTCAGATTTAACTAAATTCTATAGTTAGGATAATCAGTATGACTAAAATTATTTTTAAGTTCTACTTCTAGATGTTCAAAACACTCCAGTAAGAGGCATATTATAGGACAGTGACAAGTTGTTAATGATAAATTGTCCATCTCTCAGTTGGTTCGTTGATTAGAATATGATAAAAGGTTGACCAGTTAGCTGTGAATGGAGCGCCCCTCCTGGGCCCCAGATTCTCTAGTTGAACCCACTCAGTTGCTTTCCTGACACCTGAAAAGACAAGGCCTGGGTAAACTTCTCTGTATCTGTCGACCAGAGGATAGCAACATCATGATCTATATTAAAGCACCACATGCCTGAATAAAATGTTATTTCAAGATTGCCAGTTCACTTTATTATTTCTAAATAGTGACATTAAAAAGTGCAGATACCTTCCTACACATTAAAAATAACAACTCTGAAAGCAAATTGACTTCAGACTCAGTCTTGAAAGTGTGCTTTTTCTCTGAACGAGTTTCAAATGGTTGTTTATTCCAGGTTGAGCACATCAAAATCTTTCTGTACAGCCTGTATAACTTGAAGAGGTAATAAAGTGACCAGACGTCCCGCTTTTGGCGGGACAGTCCCGATTTTTAACAATTTGTCCTGCGTCCCGCGGCGTTTTAAAAAAGTCCTGATTTTTGGAAAGAATGCATGACAAGCTAGGGAACGGCGGGAGATAGACCAAATTTTTAACCAAGAACCCCCTCCCCCCTGGTCAATGGTGTCCCACTTTACCAATGTTAAAATCTGGTCACCTTATATAAGCTCAGAGTTAGCCTGACATAATAAAAATGGATTTGGTTTTCCACATCAACTAACTGGTACGCATTTATTTACATCAGGTTGTTTAATTCTCACTTGAACTGTTATTTGCAAATGACTTCAGCACTGGTAGAATTTAATAAATTTTTGATCTTTTTAAAAAAATTTTTATGAGCTGGACAAGTCATAAAGAGAAGCTTGGTTGCTTAAATTTTGCTCCTGAAGTGTCAAGTTCTTATTTCAAAGCTAATTTTCAAAATATAGGTATAGTTTTGGACTGATGTCCACCACAGTGGCAATATGCCATCAATCAGTGCTAGCACCATTATCGTACTGTCCTTCACAACACCAGGATTGGAGTATTCGTGCCTTCTATCAGAACTGGGAGAGTCTCCTAACCTTGGGCAATGAATGGTGATTTCAGGAGATTCAGTCTACAAAGAGGAGATGGAAAAAAATCAGTAAGAGGCAATCTGGGTGTTGATAATGTCCCTTGGGATACTGATGGTGAGAGGAAGAGAGAATGCCCAGCACCATGGAATAGCTTGATGTTTGCATGTAGAATTCACCCTTGAGGTAAGAGTGACCCTTCAGACCTTACAAAGTCACCTAACTTTACCTCATCTTTCTTATCTCTTAAAAAGGTAAAAATTTGAAACTTAAAATTAGTTAGCAATTTGGTTAAATGGCTCCCTTACTCCCATAGTAGCTATTGGCTTATTTTGCTTACTCATGTTTGAAGAAAACATAAATTATTCATTCATGTGACTAGACTTTACCTGAAAATAAAGTGACATATTTTCATGGAAACAATAGAAGGACAAAGTGCAATTTTTGAATCATGCTTCATTAAATTGGTATTTCTAAATCAGAATCTCTCTCAGGTCCTGCTTAATGAAAGGTACACATTAACTTTTCTCTTGGTGCCCAAGGTCACAAAAACTCAAGACATTTGCAGGTAGTCATAGTAAATTTAATGAGCCCCAACAGGACACAGTGAGGCCAGTAAGATCCCTGGAAATTCACTTCAGGGGTTGAGGACCTCAGGGATTTCCTTCTTTGCTCCTTGAATGACCCCCACAGGGTCTCACAGGGATAGACTTTGCTGAACATTTCCACAGAGTGGAGTAGATAAAGGGTGGGGCTTATCACCAGAACAGGATTTTCATTTCATTTTGGATGGACACGCATTTCTTCTTCACTCTAGAGATATACGTGAAACAGCTGTTTCCTGACTGCCACCTTGAGTCAAGGACAAAAAGGAAACGGAGCTGCCTTAAAAAACCTTTTCATTTCTGAAGCAAAGTAGGAAGGTGGGTGGAGGTGGGAAGGTGACTTAGGTAAGGCTGAGAAATGTGACTCTGAATCAATTCATAGGTAACTACTAAACTGAAGGGGCCTTCCCATATCTTCACATGACCCTCTGCAAAGATGTATGCTTTTCTTCCTGCTTTCCTTATCATATATGTTTCATTAAGTGCCCAAAACTTTCTTTTCGGAGGATGCTCTTTTAACACAACTTACTTTACATAACCATTTAGTAGTGTTTACTATGTCAATTCTCCAAATTGCAGTATGAGGTAACCAAAATTACTATTCCTGTTTTCACAGACAAGGAGATAAAGGCACAGAGAAGTTGAATAACTTGCCTAAGATCATCCAGCAAAGAGATGGCAGAGCCATGATTTGAACTTAAGACTTTTTTACTTCAAGCCTGTGTACTTAAACACTACTCACATCCTTTCTGCAAACTGACATTCAAACAAGTTGAGGATCCTGGTAAGGGCAAAGGAACTAATATTTCTTGAGTATCGAACGGGTACCAGCCATTGTGCCTAGAGACTTTCTCCTCAAATCTTCTCCATAACTCTATATGTTACTTATTGCTAGTGTCACCCATCCCCTCCCCCCAACAAAGTTGAGGTTCAGAAACATCAAGTAACATACCCAAAATCACAAATCTAGGCAGTGACAAAGCCAGCCTTCAAGCCTGTGTCTGCCTGACTTCAGTACAGCAGAACACTGGTAGCCTTCTGCTTCCCATAGCAACCAAAGCTGTTGCACTATGTTACCTTTGAGTTTTGCTAGTCAAGACATACTTCTGTTTCTCCTTATAATGATTAAATCTCCTCTATTAATTTTAAAATAATCTGTAATATAATAGGTTATTTTAAAATTAACAGTGTTCTATAAACAAAAAGACAGATAGTAACAAGCATTGGCAAAAGAGTGCAGAAATTGGAACCTCTTACACCACTGGTGGGAATGTAAAGTGGTGCAATTGCTTTGAAGCCCATATAGCAGTAAACATAGGGTTACCATTTGACCCAGTAATTCTACTCATAGGTATTATACTCAAGAGAACTGAAACGCTATGTCTGCACAAAAACTTTACATGACTATTTATATAGTTTTATTCATAATAGCCTCAAAGTGGAAACAAACCAAATTTTATTAACTGGTGAATGGATAAACAAAACGTGATATATCTACATGGTGAAATATTATTTGGCAAGAAAAAGGAATGAAGTACTGATATATAGTACAATATAAATATTATACCCTGAAAATATGATGCTTAATGAAAGTAGCCAGTCATGAAAGACCACATATTGTATGATTCCATTTACGTGAAATGTCCAGAAAAGAAAAACCTGTAGAGACAGAAAGTAGTGCAATGTTTGCCAGGGCTTGGAAGGGAAACAACAGCTGAAGAATACAAGGTTCCTTTTTGAGTCAATGAAAATGCTCTAAAATTGACTGTGGTGGTGACTGAAAAACTCTAAATAGGGCGGCTGGGATAGCTCAGCAGATTAAGTGCTCACTTTGTAGCCCTGGGGTCTGAGGACCAAGTCTCAGCCCTAGCCCCTGTGAACTCAGATGGTGAACTGAGGTGTGGCCCCAGTTCAGTTCTTGCTGGGGTGAACTTCCCATGTGGGAAGCCCCAGGTTTGGCCCCCAGCCCAGTTCCTGCCCTGTGCAGCCCCCGCCCACCTGTGTGGAACAAAACCATGTCAAAAACTGATGACGTACAACTATGGAGACTGCTCTGGGCCCTCCCCCTTCTCTCTGTCTCTCTCTGTCAAAAACAATAAAATAAATCTTAAAAAAAAAGAAAAGAAAAACTGTAAATATACTACTAACCATTGAATTATATACTTTAAATAGATGAATTATATGGTATGTGAATTATGTCTCAATAATGCTTTTATATATTTATATTAAAAAAACTGCATCATGAAATAAAACTAAGATATATTTGGTAGTCTCTCAAGAATTATCTATTAAATGAATGTACCAAAGTACTTTATGACTATTTAAAAATAATACTAATTCATTTAAATTCAAATATGTCTTTTAGGAGTAGATAGTTTTGCAACAATGTTGCATGAAGTGTGCCCTAGACTCAATGGCCATGAAATGGAACAGTGATGAGTCCTGACATTGCAGAGTGCTGAGATGTGGGCTTAGGTGATGAAAGTTTAGCAAGAGCCCCTTCTCTATGTCAGCAGGGCTACCTATGGCGACAAAACCACTTGTGACTTGCTGACCATGGGGATGCCACTGAGCATTAATGGTCTCTTCTAACGCTCACTGAGCCAATCCCAGACCTGTGAAGAAACTCCAGTGTGACTCAGGGCCACCAGTTAATGAAGATGTCACTTGAATCCCAGAATCTGGGAAGATAAATAACCACCTTACTTCTATACTAGAGAAACTCCCCAAAGCAGGCCACATACATGAGCTCAGGTGAATGAGTGTGAAAAGGAAAAAATATCAATAAATTTCAGAGTAAAAGTAGAAACCAGTACTCAGGGTTGAAAGTGAGAGGACATGGAATCAATAACTGTCCAAACTTAAGATCTAGCTGAGGAACTAGCCTGATGTGAATGATTAAAGGAAAGCCAAGAAAAAAGTATCCAAATGTTGAGTGCACTAAAGAAGAAAATGGCAGAGTACTAGTGGATTTAACAGCAAAATAAATGAGCTCAACAGATAAGCTTTACATGAGTAGATATAGTCCAGAACCTAGCACTGACTAGCTAATCCCTTCAAGGAATGGTTTTTAAGTCTTCCTTGTGGGGGAACAGAAACCTCCCAAGGATACTTTAGAAAGCACATGTTTTAAAACTGTTGAAGTTTATAGTAATAACAACAAAATAAGCCCAGGCTTTGGGAAAAGTTTGTTCTGAGATTCCTGTATAAAATGGAAGCAAGAATATGGTACAAAACTGGAAAAGACTTATCCAAAGATAGAGGCTCAAAGATACCATGCACTGAGCTCTGACTTCACATCTCCAGGGAATCACTGGTGTTATTTTAGAGAGAATTCAATCCAGTCTACAAAGAAGCATTCTGAAGTGAAAAAAACAAAACAAAACAAAACCCACAACTACAAAAATGTAGGTGCACTCCCTGTGTAAAGGATGGCTAAGAGCTTTTGTGTATTTTATTTCATTACATTTCTAAAACAACTCGGATATTTTACGAATAGGAAGAAACTGTGGCTCAAAGAAATCAAGCAACTTTCCCAAAGTCACACACTAGTAGTAGAAGGATAGAATTCAATGCTAGTCCTTCAACTTCCTTTTTTTTTGGGAGGGGGGGCGGTGAGAGGTCTTTAAACTTCTTAGCCACTATTTTCTCTACTACCCTAGACCTTTCCAAAATAAAGACTGCAATCAATTTTTTTCTGGCCACAGTAAACCTTCTACAATGAAAGACTGACATTTTGCTAGAGATAAAAATATCAATCTGGGAAGGCAGGCTGGTTCAGCATGTTGAGCACTCATCTTGCAGCCCCAGGGTCTAAGGATTGAAGCCTGGTCCTGGCCCATTTGGACCCATATGCTGAACTGGGGTGTGCCCCCAGTTTGGTTCTCACCAGGACCCATGCAGGAGGCTCCTGGCTAATTCCTGCCTTGCACAGCCCCACACCCACCTGTGTAAAATAAAATGTAGAAAACTAATAAGTTGCAACTATGGGGACTGCTCTGGGCCCTCCTCCCTTCTCTCTGTCTCTCTGTTTCTATCCCTGTCAAAAACGATAAAAAATATTTTTTAAAAATCAACCATAAAACTAAGCAGACCAGAGAGAGACTATCAAGAGAGTAACAAGATAGACTGGTCATAAACATCTACAAGTCAAGCAACCATAGCACAAGGAGTATGGATGAAATATCGATCAAAGTAGAAATAGCATTACTATTTTAATAAAATACTATTAGATCTAGTCCCCCCCTAAACTTAATCTGATTTATTTTGTCATCTGTGCTTTAAAAATGTGTACGAAGATAAGAACTTGGAGATTTTAGAATGGAACTTCTGTTACCATTAATTGTGTTATCTTCTTTAGATTGTAAATGTTAAAATATACTCTGAAAATAGTCACTATTTCCCACAGCCAATAAACAAACAAAATCAAGAAGAAAAAATCATTGTAATAGCTTTCAACTTCTCTTACACAATTCACAAGAATGAGACCATAATAGAAGTTGTAGCTGACTTTGCTGGTTACCTATGGTGAAAATTATTCTCAAGGATAAACAAGTCTCAATTATAACTCTTCCTTTGATGTTTTGTAGGGCAAATTTTCCAACTTTTTTTTTTTTTCCCCCTACCAGAAGTAACAAACCCATCTGGTAAACTGCTATATTCCCTCAACAACATAAAGTATTAAAAAGGTGAAATATCCCTGCACCTGGAGGTCCCAAGGGAAGGGATCTTTTGCTCTTGGAAGCTTATTTGAATCCATCACCAGTAATGGCCACCACATAGAGGGTCTGTGTGCTGCAAACACCTCAGAAGGAAATGCTGGGTTTATCTGTTTGAAATTGGCCCATTAGTCACCAGTGGAAAGAATACTAGACAGAAAGTCAGGGCCCATGTTCTAACCTACCCTCTGCCACTCACTAGGTAGGTAGCCGTCATCAAGGGCTTTTCTATCTCCTGGCCTCAGGGTTCCCATCTGTAAAATGAAGGGCTCAGAGTGTATCCTCCCTAAGGACTTTCTAGCTCCAGGACACTGGCACCCGGCTCTGTCTGATGACCTATTTGGGAGATTTCCAAGCAAGTACCTGTTTCTTGGTCACAGTGCCATCCACAGGGTCCACGTATTCGAAGCTGTCTGTTTTCGCCACACTGTAGACATGGCTCCCCACAGCGAACTGCTGGCCGATGAAGGACTTGTCTGTGACCAGGGTCTCTAGGTCTCTCATGATGTAATACGTCGTCTTTGGTTCTAGTCCCTCATAGTCAAACCTGGTGAGGGAGGGTATGACACAGGATGAACATGAACCTAATTAGAGAACCAGCAATTGGGCGGACCTCTCACAGTCATCTGAATCATTGGCTTTCTTTTCATGGAAGAACTGCACAGAAAAGTACCCCCAGCTGGTCATCCTCTTCCACCGAGCTCCTATAACCCACTCCCCACAGAGCGCCCAAAGCGATCCTGTAAAAATCAAGTCATGCTACTCCTTTCCTTTAAACGACTCCAAAGCGCCCATCGTACTGCAAACAAGACTCAAAACCCTAACGGCAGTCCTGCTGGGATCTGACCTTACCAATTCCTGACCCAACTGTGTCCTACTCGCACCCTGTTCACTGCGCTCCAGCCACACGGGCCTCTCCAATCCTCAGTGAAACTCCAGCCTCTCCTGCTGTCAGGTGTATGCTTCCCCCGGCTACTCAAACTTGGCCTCACTTCCAGAAAGTGACCTCTGAGCGTCCATCTAAGATAGCTTCCCTCTATCTCCCCCCTTCTCCCATAACCCACCCCCCTTCTTTATAGTTACCCTAATCTGTATTTACCTTGTTTGTATATAGGTTTACTTATTTCTTGACTGTCTGTGCCCATGAGAACTGTAAGTTCCAGAAGGGCAGAGTCCTCACCTGTTTTGTTCTCTGCTGCTTCTGGTAAGGAGCAAATGACTTATAGGTAGTGAAATGAAAGATGGAAGAAAGGTAGGAGAGAGGGAAATCAAGGGAGATAAAGAGAGGAGGAAAGGAGTACCACATACCATAAAACTCTCTTGGAAACTTGCAAAAAATTTCACAATTGTCTCACTTAAAAAAAAAAGTTCTCCTAGCCAAGATCATCAAATTTAACAATGGGGTTGAGAGCTGATTAAAAAAAAAAAAAAAAATTTAAAATAGAACACCTGTCTCATTTGTTGTTGTGGGATTTAAATACGATAATACATACCAAGTAGTTGGCACAGTACCAGACACCAGTGCTTAAAACTATTAATTACTTGTGTTTTTAGTCACTACCATGAAGAAACAATAGTCTTTCCCGATGTTGGATAGTTTTGATCCAGACCTAATGGGGTAGCCATGCAGGTCTATTTCAGAGGCAAGCCCTGCTTAAGCAAATCCTTGCCAGCGGCTTGCCAGTGCCTATTGCTTGAGATCCAGTTAACAGAGAATCTCCTGTAGTAGATAGATAAAGAGGAATTGAAAGAGATTCAGAAACTGAGAAAACCCGCTAGTGTGACAGATCACATCCAGTGTATGGTTGTTAGGCCCACCTGCCCAAACCTCATGTCACAAATTGTAAGATTTCATTCTTTGTTATGGCAGAGTAATATTCCATTGTATATACAGTGTTCCCTCGCCACTTCGCGCTTCATGTTTTGCGGCTTCAGTGCTTCACGGGTTTTTCCAAAATATTCATCAAAAAATAAAAATGAAAAAATACAACCATGTCAGCAGCCACATGGCGGAAAGGGGCGTTGTTTCATGTTGATGCGCGAGAGCGAAGGATCCCTGCATGTCAAACAAAGAGATGAGCTGACTCAGAGTCCATCCCACGGGCTCTCATAAAGGCGCGTGATTGGTTTCCGGTGCGACATCGACCAATGAGAAAATTCCTAGGGGCAAATCCTACTTCACGGTTTTTCAGCTTTCGTGGAAGGTTCTGGTCCCCATTAACCGTGAAAAACAAGGGATCACTGTATGTACCACATCTTTTTTTTTTTTTTTTTTTTTTTAACTGAACTGGGGCCTCACTGCATTCGGGAAGCATCTATGTTCATCAGGAATATTGGTCTTTAGTTTTCATTCTTCTACTATCTTTGGTTTTGGAATCAGGGTAATGATGGCCTTGTAAAATGATCTTGGGAGCCTTCCCTTCTCTTGAATTTTTAGAATGGTTTGAGAAGAATAGGTGTTAACTCTTCTTTGAATGTTTGGTAAAATTCACCAGTCACCCATCTGGTCCAGGACTATTCTTTGATGGGAACTTGTTGATTACTGATTCAATTTTCTTAGTAGTAATTGGCCAGTTCAGATTTTCTGTTTCTTCTTGATTTAGCCTTGAAAGATCATATGCTTCTAGAAATGTATCAATTTTTTCCAGATTGTCCAATGTGTTGCCATATAATTGCTTATAGTATTTTCTTAAAATTTGTGTATTTCTGTGCTATCCATTGTCACTTCTTCCCTTTCATTTCTGATTTTATTTGAGTCCTTTCTTGATAAGTGTGGTTAAAGGTTTATGAATTTTAACTTTTCAAAGAGCCAGCTCTTGGTTTCATTAATGTTTTTAGGCTCTATTTTGTTTATTTCCACTCTGATTTTTATTATATCCTTCCTCTACTCACTTTGGGTTTTGTTTGCTGTTCTTTTTTTAGCTCCCTTAATTGTAAAGTTAGATTTTTTATTCAAGATTTTTCTAGTTTCTTGAGATAGGCCTGCATTGCTATGAATATCTTTCTGAGGACTGCTTTCGCTGTGTCCCATAGATTTGGGGGTCTTTGTGTTTTCTTGTTTTCTTTTTTTTTTTTTTGTCTCACGGTATCATTTAGGGGAAGCCAGGATGGCTCAGCAGGTTGAGTGCTGGCTTTGCAGGTCCAGAGGCCAAAGATTGAGTCCCATCCCTGGCCTGTGCAAACCCATGTGCTGAACGGGGTGTGCTTCCCATGTGGGAGGCCCCCAGTTTAGTTCTTACCTCCTGGTTCTCACCATGGCTTGAGGGGGGTGTGCCTCCCATGCAGGAGGCCCCCAGCCCAGTTCTCCCCCTGCACAGCTCCCACCCACCTGTGTGGAATGAAACCATATTGAAAACTGATGATGTACAACTATGGCAACTGCTCTGGGTCCTCCCCCTTCTCTCTGTCTTTCTCTGTCTCCATCTGTCTCTGTCAAAAAACAATAAAATAAATCTTTAAAAACAAGATACCATTGAATTTCTTTGTCATTGTTAACCTATTCATTGTTTAGTAACACATTACTTAGCTTCCATGTGTCTGTGTGTTTTTCATGTTTGTTTGGGTTTTTTTTTTGTAATTGATATCTAGTTTCATGCTATTGTTCTTAGAAATAATGCTTAATATGATTTTAATTATCTTAAATTTATTGAGACTTATTTTGTGGCCTAACACGTGGTCAATCTTGGAAAAAGTTTCCTTGTGCACTTGAAAAGAATGTATATTTTGTTACTTTGGGATGAAACTCTAAAAATATCAATTATGGGGATGCTGGGATGGCGCAGCAGGTTGAGGGCTTGCTTTGCATCCCTGGGGTCCAAGGATCAAATCCAGGCCCAGGCCCATGCAGACCCAGATATTGAACTGGGGTGTGCCCCCAGTTCATTTCTTATCAGGGCCCATGTGGGAGGCCCCCAGCCCAGTTCCTGCCCTGAGCAGCCCCGCGCCCACCTGTGAAATGAAACTATATAAAAAACTAATGATGTACAACTACGGAGATTGCTCTGGGCCCTCCCCCTTCTCTCTGTCTCTCTCTGTCAAAAATAAATAAATAAAATAAATCTTTAAAAATATCAATTAAATTTACATGGTTTAGTGTGTCATTGCTTTTCAGTCTGGTGTTCAAGTCCCCTACTATGATCATGTTAGTGTCGATTTGTGTTACATATTTAGGTACTCCTATGCTGAGCCCATAGATATTTACTAGGGTTATGTCCTTTTGTTGGATTGATCCCTGTATCATTATGTAATGTCCTTCTTTGTCTTTTATTATAGTTTTCATTTTAAAGTTTATTTGTCTGATAGAAGTATTGCTACCCCAGCTTTTTTCTCTTTTCCATGTGAATGAAAGATCTTTTTCCATCCCTTTACTTTCAGTCTGTGTGTGTCTTTCAATCTGAGGTGGGTCTCTTGTAGACAGTATATGCATGGGTCTTGTTTTCTTATCCATTCAGCTACTCTATGTCTTTTGGTTAGAGCATTTAATCCATTTATATTTAAATAGATTATTGATACGTACACAGTAATTACCATATTATTATCCATATTTTTTAATCTTCTCTCTTTGTTTGTTTACTTGCCCTTTTTTCTTCCTAAAGAAGTCACTTTAACATTTCTTGTAATAGTGCCTTGGTGGAAATGAATTTTGGGAAGGTTTTCATTTTTTTTTATTTATTAATTTTTTGGTCTGGGAAACTCTTTATCTCTTCTTCCATTTTAAACGATAGCCTTGCTGGGTGGAGTAGTCCTGGTTATAGGCCCTTATTTTTCATCACTTTGAATATTTCCTGCCACTCTCTTCTGGCCAGCAAAGTTTCTGCTGAAAAATTATCTGACAGTCTTATGGAGCTCCTATGGAAGTAACTAGTTGCCTTTCTCTTGCTGTTTTTAGGAGTCTCTCTTTATCTTTCACCTTTGCCTTTTTAATTATGATGTATCTTGGTGTGGGCCTGTTTGGGCTCATCTGGTCTAGAACTCTGCACTTTCTGGCCTTGTATGTTTATTTCCTTGGCAAAGTTAGGGAAGTTTTCAGTCATTACTTCTTCAAATAAGTTCTCGATCCCTTGCTCCCTCTTTCCTCCTGGTATTCCTATGATGTGAATGTTGTTACACTATCTTTTTTGTTTTAATTCTTTTTGTTGTTCCAATTGGGTGTTTTTTGCTACCTTTTCTTCTAAATTACTGATTCAATCCCCTATCTAACCTGCTGTTGATTGCTTCTAGTGTATTCTTCATTTCAGTTATTGTATTCTTTATTTCTGACTGATTGTGTTTTATAGTTTCTACATCTTTCTTTATGCTTATTATTTCTTTGTGCTATTTTCACTAAGTTCCTTAAGCATTCTCATAATCAGTGTTTTGGACTCTGTGTCAGGCATGTTAGTTATCTCCATTGCATGTAGTTCTTTTTCTGAAGTTTCTCCTGTTTTTCTATTTGGAGCATATGTCTTTGTTTCCTCATTTTGGTCACCTCTCTGAGATTGCATCTGTGTACTGGGTAGATTCCTATGTCTCTCAGTCTTTGCTGGATAGCCTCATGTAGTAGGTGTCCTGTGTGGTCCAATGGCACATTCTCCCTGATCACCTATGTGTATGTTTCAGGTTGTCCCTTGTGTGTGTTGTGTGTCCTATTGTAGTTGTGGCCTGATTACTTTTGGCAAGTCAGTGGGTAGGACTGACTTTCAGGTTGAATGGCTGTGAGGATTGGCTACTTCTACAGTGTTTGAACTGCTATGTGGGGCTGACCCCTCAGAGAAGGATTTGCCCCAGTGGACTCTAGTGCCTGTTGAGACCACCTTTTGGGTGTGCCACTTGTAGGGCTAATTGGGTAGTACTCTGGTGTGATCTGAAGCCCACCTCTGGGTGAGTTGTTTTTGGTGCTCTCTGGGAGGGGCTTCCATGTAGGCTTGCCTGTGGCCAGCCCAAGGCTACCTTGTAGGTGCTACAAAGCTAGATGAGGTTGGTTACTGCCTATGCTGGGCCTGGAGGCATGTGGTGGTGATCTCAGCATGAACCGCGATCAGCCGCCACCAGTATCGGGCCTGGAACAGCTTAGCAACCCCCCCCCACCCCCCCGCCACACACACACACCACCACAGGCTTGTTGCCACCTGCTAGCTGCCAGCGAGACTTATCCACTAAAAGAGTTTTCTTAGGTGTGTAGGCAGGGTTGGTTGATCCAATGCTGGCATTGCCCATGGTGATGCCATCCAAGTTGAGTTGAGCAGGATCTCAGGGAGTCACCTGGGTGGGGCCAGTGGTTTTCACAAAGTTAATGCAAGTTCAATTCTTGTGCCAATGCTGAGCCCATGGCCACTCTACAAAACTCCCAGAGAACACTGTGACCAGCCACTGCTTGCCTCAGGTCAGCAAATTTCCAAGAGCTGTCCAAGAAAGGTTGCAGCACAGCTGGGGCTGACTGCCCACTGCCAAAAGTCTACCAGGACGCCATGGAGCATCCACTGCCCTGCAGCCTCCTGCAGCTTGTGGCTGGGATCCCAGAGAGTCACCAAGGTGTGACCCATGCGAATTCTACCAAACCAGTGAGGTCTCAGATTGGGCCCTGTCTTCCTCCCTTTTCCATTATCTCTGTGATCATTTTGGACAGAAATCTGAAACATAATTCAATGTCCAACAAGAATTTAAATCTCCACTGCATTACTTTCTCTAATATGGTATTTGTTATGAAAAAGTAATTATCATCTAAGCTCCCAGCCACAAAAAAATGAGCTATATTATAAATATACTTATCATAACAACACATCTTTAAAACACTGGCAGAAAGCTAGATAATCTTTCCAGAAATTATGAGAAACATGTGCCTGACTCAAAGCAATCTGACTAAGCCAGAGGTTGGCAATCATAATATATTTTATCAGGTTGTAATTTTTAAAACAGCTTTATAGAAGAGAAGAATTTGTTGTGCCAATTAGCCCCCTTGGTATGCCAAAAAAAAAACCACACACAAAAAGCAGGATGTGGGGGGTAGTTGTTAGAAATGCTAGTGAGTGAAACAAGTTCTCACCTGCCTTGAGAGTGCTTATTTTATGATACAATGAATGAATAATTTGAAGTGGTTTGCAAGCTCTCACATCCTCAGCCTTCTTGACTAAGTAGGAACCAAGAATTTTATGGTATTGTCTGCATTTCCCAGAGCATTGCATTCTTTTTTACTTTAATGAGTACAATTACAAGCTTCCTTATTCTCTCATATTTATCTAAGTAAAGACCTCTTTGGAGAAGAAACAATCACTTTATAAGGGAAGTCTAAAGCTTTATTTCTGTCCCTCAAGCTCTTGAAACTCAACCAAACATCCAAAGTAATAGTTAGCTATTCCTAAGCAAAGCAAAGGAGCCATAGTCTCTTGTTTTAATACACAGAGAACCTCTAAGACTACCTAAAGATCCCTTTGCCCCGTCTCCACATTCTTCCGTAACATCCTTTCCTACCCCTGTTCTCCCGAAACCACAGCCTGATACTAGGGACACTTACCTAGCATATGTAGGTACACACATCTAGTAGGCAACCACACACCAGAAGTCTCTGCCCCTTCGCTTATTTTAACAACAGAGAAGTAATAGAGAGCCCCAACCTCAAGCTCTTAGCCACTGACTCTCCCCTTTCTCCTTCCAAGGCTAATTCCCTTTTCTGTGCCTCCTTCCGAGGGGACAAAACTTTAACAACATCTAGGGCTCCTGAACCCTGTGGGCCCTTCAGAGGGCACCAGCTCAGGCATCTTGGACGTTGCTTGGACCATTAGTGGGGAGGAAAGACAAAGATAGAGGAGAGGATTACAAAAGCACTCCAACCTGTTGTAGCTTCTGTCTTTACCCCTATTCCTTAATAATTATGGGTGGAGAACCAATGACAAAAGCCCCTGGTTTCACTGCATAACATTTATGGGCACCAAAGAATCTATCAAGGCTCTCTAGTTTCTATTCCTTCTTGAGATGGTTGCCCACCTTATAGGCACTGATGGAGAGATTATAGAGGGATGTCACTTGCAAAGAGGAAATTTGTGTCCCCCAGTTTGGTAGTCCTTGACATAAACTCCCAAGCACCTCTCAGGGGTTATCTGGCCCCAGCCTCTGTGTTCCCCAGATCTTCCTGAAAGATGCCTCCCTCGTAATGTTCTAGCCCACCTATTTTAGAAACCTCTCTAACAGTAGATTCCCCAGGGTCTATACAGAGACCTTTACCCTTCTTACCTGCAATAGTAATGACGGCCAAATTTGGCCCAATGATCTCGGACAATTTCCTCCACACTCTGTTTCCGGGCAGCAATAATGGAGAGCCAGACCAAGACAGCCCAAAGGCCATCTTTCTCCCGGAGGTGATCAGAGCCTACAGGAGAAAGAAATATGCTGAGGATTTGTTCCTGGGGGAAACGTAAAAGCTAAATGAACTATGCAGACCAGTTAGCAATTCAGTGCTATCTTGAAATGGTTGAATATATTTATTTATTGTGTTAAATATATGTCCTGTAATATACCTACATTTGCAAAATTAAGTGACTGAAGTTCAGATAAAACACAATAATATTTAAAAAAATAAAATCCTGTAAATTCTTGAAGCAATCAAAGAGCTAAGCTGACATCATATTTGCTCACTGGTATGATTCATTCAGAAGATACGTATTTAGTGACCCTTCCATTATTTCAAGCATTGGTGTAGGTACTAGAGATATAGCAGTGAACAAGATAGCTCTTTATTCATAAAGCTTAAATTCAAGTAGGTGGAAATAGACAACACAAGAGTAGACAAATCAAAGAACAAGATGCACCAAGGGCTATATAAAAAAATTAATCAGGTGATGATGTCACAGAGTGTGACAGTGGCAAAGACTGCTTTACCTAGAGCAGGGGTGTCAAACTCAATTAAAACATGGGCCATTTGGTGCAACAGGCAAGATTCACACGGGCCATATCACATTTACAAATGTTGCCGGAACTGAGTCAGCACATTTATACACACCCACAGGCCCCCAGGAAAGGCACTGGGCCACGTGTATACTCGTCTTCAGTAGTTAAAGGGTTAACGAGGGAATTGTGTGTACAGTATTGCCTCGATCCCCCCTAAGCGCTATTTTCTTCATAACAATTTTTTCTATTTTCATTTTATTTCAGAGCATCTTAGGCCACAAAAATTACCTCGGGGGCCGCCAGTTTGACATCCCTGCCCTAGAGTAATGCAGTTTACCTAGAGGAGGGTTGGATGGTGGCTTCCCAAAAGATATGTCTACTCAGAATGTAAGAATGTGACCATATTTGGGGAAACAGTCTTGCAAATACAATTAAAGCTCATGAGACGAGATCATCTTGGATTATCCAGGTGGGCCCTAAATTCAAGTGTCCTTAGAAGAAGAGGAGACACTGAGAGGAGAAACACAAAGGAGCAGGTTACAAGAAGACAGAGGTATTGACTGAAATTATGCTGCCACCAGCCAAGGAAAGCATGAAGCCACAAGGAATTTTAAAAGGCAGGGAAGAACTCTCTCCTAGAGCCTTCAAAGGAAGCGTGACCCTAATAACCCCTTGATTTTGGACTTCTGGCCTCCAGAACTATGAGCGAATACATTTCTGTTGTTTTAAACTATACAGTTTATGATCATTTGTTAAGGCAGCCTTAGAAAGCTAATACAGGTAGTCAGGGTCAGCCCCACTGAGGTGATGACATAGGAGCTTACAACCAAAAAAAAAGGAGTCAAGCCATGCCAAAATCAAATCACAAAACATTCCAAGTGGAGGGACAGCAACCACAAAGTCCTTGAGGCAGGAATAAACTGGGAAGTTTAATCCGAAAGCTATTTAAAGATTTATTTTTATTGTTTTTGACAGAGAGAGAGAGAGAGAGATACAAAGACAGTGACAGAGAGAAGGGGGAGGGTCCAGAACAGTCTCCATAGTTGCACATCATTGTTTTTTTCCACATAGTTTCATTCCACAGGTAGGCACGGGGCTGTACCAGGCAGGAACTGGGCCAGGGTCTCACCCTGGTGAGAACTGAACTGGGGGAACTCCCCAGTTCAGCATATGGGTCCGTACGGGCCGGGCCGGGATTCGATCCTCAGTCCCCAGGGCTGCAAAGTGAGTGCTTAACCCACTGAGCCATCCCGGCTTCCCCCTGAAGCTATTTATATGCAGTTCGTGTTGTGACATTCACAAGAATGAAGAATGAAGTCTAAGTGGTAGCTTCCTGTACAAACCAAACACAAAAACCCAGAAGAATGTGTTGTAGGACCATTTAAGCATTAGTCTATCGGCCAACTGTAAGCTCTCCAATATGAATAAAGCCCTGAATACAAAGGAACATGTCGTATGTCTAGAAATGTGGTAGAATGACAAAGGTGCCAGGAAGACTTGAAATTAGGGTTTTAAACCAAATGCTGCTACTTCCAGGTGTGAGAAGTTATGACAAAGATATTTATCTGAGCCCCAACTTCTCATCTGTAAAATGGGGACACCTTCACTAATCTTGTGGGGTTGTTGTATCAATTTAATCAACTTTAGAGGGCAGGCTTTGGAGTCAACTTGTTCACGCTCAAATTCCGGCTCAGCCACTTACCTTTGTATGACTTGCTGCCCTCGCCTGCTACATACATATAGTAATGACACCTCTCCACCAGGTTACTGTGAGGATAAAGCGACTAAAGCGCCTAGGTATTTAGAGCAGTGACAGACTTCAGAAGTGCTTGCTGTGGTTCCTGTGCCTATTGGTCATTCGCATTAAGCATCAACAAGGTGCTGATTCCTCACTATACACTTTGAGGCAAATTGTTCTCAGTTATTCATATAATTGTATCCTCTGTCTTTTGCAATAGCAATATCTTAAGTGGCCTGGGAGCAGGGCCACTTAAGGCCCTTCTTAAGTGGCCACTTAAGGGCCACTTCTTGCAATAGAGCAGGGGTCTCCAAACTTTTCAGCCCGCGGGCCACATTAACTATCAAACAGCAGTTTGGGGGCCAACTACACACTCGAGGTCCAAATAAAAAAGAATCAAAACATAGATGTTGTTTTTAATTATTTATTTAATATTATTTTATTCAGATAAAAAGGTCTCCACGGGCCGGATGAGAGGGCCTCGGCCCACGTGCCTTAGTTTGGAGACCCTTGCAATAGAGCAATGAAAATAGACAGCGATGCTCTTGAATTTCAGAGCTACGAAACACACATAGAAAATCCAAAAGGGAAAACCCTGTGTCACAGAGTTGTTTAACCCTTGAAAATGCTGAAATGATACCTTAAGTTAAACATCTCTGATAACTTCTCAGTGACTCTAGGGACTATTTACCTTTCCTGTTACATTTATTGTGTTAAATGTTTTCTTCAAAAAACAAACAAATAAACATACAACCTTGAAAAGGGCAGCAGAAATACTGTGGGTTTTTTTTTTAAGGAATCAGTCTTTAGTTCTTCCTACACACTGGTCAATGGTGTGCTGATGACACCTTTAGATGTTTAGTTGCAGCTGCCTTTAAGAGAACTCTGGATTTTAATCCTCACACTGTGGAGTGACTCTAGTCTCATCCAGTGAACTCTCCACACTACTACAAAAATGGAAGGAGTTTGGAAAATGCTTGATTAGCTCCACGGCCAAGTGCCAAACACAACAACAACAAAAAAGTAATCTAGGAAACCCTGCTCAGTGGAATAATTTTAAAGCTTTTTGTCCTTTAATAGCTAAAACAAACAAGCAAACAACAACTACAAGCAAAGAAAACCTTTAATTTACTGGCTAGAGAAAAATACCCCTTTGTTATAAAACATGAGCTTTGCGTACTTTGCACCTCCAGCTGGATTTCATTACATGGACGTACAACCATTAGATACTATTAACTCTGTGAGATAAGATGTCATAATTTAGTGATAGAGATGTAAAGTTGTTTTAGCAGGATTTTTTAAAATCTCAACCATTTGTAGCCAACTGCATAGTAGATTATGAGTTGGCTTGGATATATGTGCCTACATCCAGTTCAACTGTGCTCTTTGCAGCTCATTGAAGTGGGAATAGAGACATGGATGATGTTGCAGTTACACAGATGTGTCCGCTGGATGCTCACAGTGTGCTTTGGAAGAAGGGACTTGCACCACACTGTTAGCAATTGTTATCCCTGAAGTGGTAGAATCATGGGTGCTTTTCTTCTTCTTTTGCCATATTTGCACTATAAATAAATGTGTATTATTTTCATAATAAGAAAAAATTAAGTTTTAAATCATCAATGGTATGTAGCAATTTACATTTGAAAACATTAAATTCCATTTACCAAGAGCTAGTTGAGACATTAAAGGAGTTAATACTACTTATAAACAGATGAACTTTGACCCCAGTGATCATCCCATGTCATAGCTTGAGCTTTTTAGAGCACAGAGACTGAGTATGAGCGCCCCAGCCCTCCTTGTGGGGCTCACAGGCTTCAGGATTCGGATCAAGGATGTCCCGTAAGGCTTCAGTCCCTGAAGGAAAGTGAGGATGGGGAAGGAAGAAGGTCCAACACTGACCTTGGGGGAAGCTGGGCTTAGGACCCCACCAAGGACAAAACTTCAGATTCATACCAAAAGCCCCTCCAGCCACTTTCACTGTTGCTGAGCACATATGGAGAGGGGCTCACTTAGCCTACACGTTACCCCCTTCTTTCCCAGACAAAATCCCAACATTCTATGAACAGTTAAAGAGTTGTTTGGGGTGAAAAGCAAATAAGATACATCTTTACTTCCTCACTTCACATACCAGTATTCACATCTGCTCTGTCGTTAAAGCATGAGATTCCAGGAAAAATTCTTCTACTATAACATTTATGTACATTATTGCCAGTACAATTTTTAACAGACTATTTTTTGAGCAGCTTCAGTTCCACAGCAAAACTGAACAAAAAGTAGCAGGAGTTAGCATCTAGTACTTGTCCCCACACAAATGCTGCCTCCCCCACTATCAACATCCCCACCAGCGTGGGGCATCTGCTATAACCAGTGAAGCTACAGTACTGTAACTGATACATCACTACCCCTCAAAGTCCACTTTAGGGTTCACTGTTGGTGTTATATATTCTAGGGGTTTTGATAAATATATAACGACATGTATCCCATCATTATAGTATCATACAAAATAGTTTTACTGCCCTAAGGATCCTGTATATGGCCTGTTCAGCCTCACCCCCTTCTAGCTCCTGGAAACCACTAATCTTTTGACCATTCTTCATGGTATTGCCTTTTCCAGATTACCATATAGTTGGACCCATACAGTATGGAGCCTTTGCAATTTCACGTCTTTCACTTAGTTATCTGCATTTAAAGTTCCTCCACAAGTGTTCATGGATTCATTTCTTTTTAGCACTGAATAATAGCAGTACAATTTTCTAAGCTTTCTTCCTCTGGATTCCTGACTGGTAGTGCAGTCAGAGTTTGCTGCCTGATTGAGGATACTGCAAGGAGATTTTACCCACATCCCCAAAGCCTGGAAGTACCACTCACTTGGCCTTCCTGCACCCAGGCCAGCCCAGCCTGAGATCCACTCAGACTTACTCTGAACAACCCAGAGAACAGCTGTCCCCTCCCACATCCCAGAAGGAGGGCACTCAACTCTTCCCTGCCACAATTCCAGTAAAAATCGGCACAAAAAGAGGGCCTGTTGTTTTTTTTCTGATCACAAACACCCCTATTCCCCCTCCACCCAAATTAGACTTTGAATTTTCTCAAGTTCTTAAACCACGTTACTTTGAACTAGGCAGTACACTAGTATTAGAGTGACCTCACAAAAGAAAAGGGGAAAATTAAGGGAATACACCATCTTCTCAATGGAATTTTCTTCAGCTGGAAATCCCAGCCTGTGCAAATCAACTCCATAATATATCACACATGTTACTAACAGATCTGGCCATTTCTGCAGACACTCAGAGCAGGAATGCCTGGATTTGTCAAGTAGGAAAACACCTGTTGCTGAGTCCAAGCCAGAAAATAGGTTAGTGACTCTCAACTCTGGCTCCACTTTAGAACCACCTAAAGAACTTACGAAAAGATGCCAGTGCTTAGCAACTTTGGTAATCAGACCCAGTTGTCACGACTTTTTTTTAAGTTCCTTGGGTGATTCTCATGGGGAGCCCGGGTTGAGAGCAGTGCTTTAGGTGAAGGGTACTCAACATGGTCCCATATTGGGGACAGATTGCTCAGGGGTAGTGAATTAGGCCTCTTCCTCTTTCTGTCTAAATTTGGTGTTAAAGAACAGTAGCCACTAGTGTCTGTTCAATAGCCTTGCTCTGGTGGGTGGCTCTCTCTGGAGACAGGTTCAGTATCATGGTTTCTCCCTGCCCTTCTGTGTGGAACACTTGTGAGGGTTCTCTCAGCTTTGGGGTAACCAACTCATCTCATTCTACCAGGAGTTTTCCCAGTTGTAGCATGAAATGTCCCACAACCAAGAAAACTGACCACTGCCAGGCAAACCAGGCAAAACTGACCACATGCCATGGCTGGTCATGTGATAAGAAAGGCCACTTATGCAGAGAGGCTCCTGGGGTTTTTAGGATATGTGTGCATTCGGCACATACCTTCCATATGCATTTCCTGGAGCCAGAAATGACAGAAAATGTGAGGGAGAGCCCCCCAAAAAACAGAATTTATTTTAAAGATTGTGTATATATTCTTGCACATTTAAACTTCAGTCACCTCCCAAGTACTCTGTTTGATGCAATACACCCATCCAGACATTTTTTCCACTGTTCAAAACAGTTTTTGAACTTGTTGATTCTGATATCTTTTAGTGCTTCTGACATTTTTGGTTCACCTCTTTCACATCGGAAAAACAGTTCTCTTCGAGGACTTTTGTCATCCGAGGAAACAAAAAATAAGACTGTGGGTGAGATTGGGTGAACAGGGTAACTGGGGCACAGGGGTCATGCTGTCCTTGGTCAAAAACTACTGAACCCTCAGGAAGTATGGGCAGGCACATTGTCATGCTGCACGTTGTTTGTATAAATTACCCATTATGAAATGGGCAAAAGCATTGATAAGAGTCTCAAAAAAAAAAAAATTAACTGAAGCCAAACACAGCCTCTCACAACAACAGTTGGTACACTGATAGGTAGACGGGTTCCTAGAACACTCACCTAGGGGGGAAGCCTGTACTACAAGGGGGCCGCCCTCCAGAAGAGAATGCCATTTTCGAGGGGGGCTCCAAAAGCTAATTCCAGTTTTTTTGGGGGATCCCACATTGGACATATATGTGTGTATGTACATATGTATATATGTAAGTATATATGCACCTTACATACATATATATATTTGCTCTTTTTTGTTTAAGATTTGTTTTATTGTTTTTGACAGAGAGAAGGAGGAGGACCCGGAGCAGTTTCCACAGCTATATGTCATCAGTTTTCAACCTGGTTTCATTTCATCCAGGTGGGCGGGGGCTGTGTAGGACAGAAACCAGGCCAGGGACCTCCTGCATGGAAGGCACACCCCCTCAAGCTGGGGGACAAACCGGGAGCCTCCCACATGGGAAGCTCACCCCAGTAAGAACCGAACTGGGGGTCTCCCACATGGGAAACACACCCCATTCAGCATATGGGTTCACATGGGACAGGGTGAGGATTCAATCCTTGGACCCCAGGGGCTGCAAGGTGAGCACTTAACCCGCTGAGCTGTCCCAGCTTCCATATTTGCTCTTGAAGCACAATTGCAAAGGGAGATAAATTCCATTCTTAAAAGAATAACAGCAAAGCACCAGACACTAAATTTAGTATTTTTCTATCTTTTACCTAATTTTTATAATTTGATGGATCCTCTTTACAGGTAAGAGATTGAAGTTAGGTCATTTGTATGAAGTCACATGGTGATTTAGTAGTAACAAGAAGCTTCACACCTGGGCAGTTTGGCTCAGGTACCTTGGACTTCACTCCTACTAGAATAGCCCAGTAATGACAGCAAGCCCCAAGAGTTGCAATAAAGCAGATAAAACACCTCACGTGGTCAGAGCTTAAGGCAGCCCTTCTGAAGAGTTGAGTAATGAATTTGCACTTCCTCCTCACACTAGACATGCAGGAAAAGTTGCCAAATTTCCCTTTACTTCTCCTTTCAATTTACCCTTTCCATTTGCAAATGAAGTCTTCATTAATTTGCAGTGAAATTCTCCCCATCCTCTTTTTATCCACTCAAGACAAGGATATTTTTCCCATGTCTCAAATAGCTTTTTTAAATCTGGCCAAGAAGCGGGACTCATGAAAAAAATTGTCACTTTTCCACGCTTAAAAATACACGCCTTTGAAAAAATGTTCTAAAATTGTCACCAACTGGAGAACAAGGCAATGGTGCATATAAACAGGTCAGACCAGCTGTCAGCTCAAAAGGCTTTACTGCTCAGAAAGGCAGTAACTGAGAGATGAAGCTCATCCTGTGCTATGGGCAACGTGGCTGCCAATGATAATACTATGTAAAAGTTAATTTGATGATGATGATGAAGATGATGCTGATGATAATGTCTGACATAAATATGCTGCAGGGCTTTTGGATAATATCCCGACCATAGCAACACCCTGCAAGCTCCATGTGTCTGAAATTACTCATCACTCTATCCTGGCCTTGGCCATAAGAGGTGTACAGTAAACATCCACTGAATGAATAAATAAGATACATATTCAGTGAAGCTAGTATGAAGTTTGATATAATTCATCAGATTCACTCCTCACTAAAAGTAGGGGATGTCACATTAGAAAAAACATTCACAGATCATCCCATTCATCTTATAAATGAGGAAATTGAGGCCCAGAGAAGTTAAGCAATCTGTGTAAGGTAATTGAACCACAAAAACGGGGAGTCAAGATTGAGGCCAGGTTTGTCCATCCCTGGTGCTGTGCAGTTTACACGACACCATTTCCCCACATCGTCTGACATTCATTCTCCACCTAAAAGAACAGCCAGATGGGAGAAAATGTCCTCTTGGCATTTTCTTAAACAGGGCAGCAGAGTATTGTGGAACCAGTAAGACTAGGTTTGAACCTTGGCTTTGGCAATACGACCTTGGCCAGTGGCTTGACATTCCTTTCTAAGCATCAGTTACCTTCTCTATAAAATGAGGCTCAGTATGGTCCCTACTTCAGAACATTGTTGAGAAATTTCAGTGAAATAATGTACAGGAGGCCCTAAGCATTGTACCTGTGACTCAGAAGATGCTCGACAGATAATATGTATTAGCACAGTTTCATGAGTGCATGCCCTAAGGCAGCCAATCCACCCACCCAAGAGGAGGGGAAAACATTAGCAATATCACGGCCAGCCAGCTGACACTTCTCTCACATGAGCACACCAGTACAAGGGAAGAGACAGTGGGTCTTCCTAACTTACACATCCCATCCCACGTGTCACCACTGCTGATGGGAACACCATAACTCTTCAAGAATTCTTCCCTGACAAGACATAAGCTGCATCAGATATCTCTCCAGGGGGTTCAAGGCTGGCATTACAGGGATGAGGACCCATCCTTCTATAGTCACTATTCTCTTCTCAGTAAGGCCATCTAGCAACTGTCAGAGGGCATGTGGAAAAACCTCAAAGCACACTTTTAGGGACCCCATCTTAATTACCAAGCAATGTCCCCACTTTGTTAAAAGTCCTTTAGCAGGCACTGTGAAAAGAAACCCTTCAGCTGTTTCGAATCCTCCAATCTGTGGCTAAGGGCCAGGACTCCCCAGGATTCCCCAGGATTCCCAATCCCAGAATGCATTGCGAAGCATGGACACAGCCTCAGGGGCCCCATTCCTTTGTTTCTGCTCCACACCTAGGTGTCACATAACACTCTCTTGCTACTTTTTTTTTTATCAGTTTTAAGGAAGAATTGAAGGGTAAATGGAACTGGGACCATGAGGACCCCAAGAAAAGGATCTTAAGTGATGAAGACATTCTTTCCATTCCTGGAGGGAGCTCTGTTTCCCAGCACTAGGTGTGGTAATTTCTAGAGCGTCCAGAAGAAAGTTTCCATTTTCAGACTTTATAAAGAGGCACTTGAGGTTATCAATCACAGCAACACTATGCTCTGGCCCAGCTAGATTGAAATGCACATGTGCATATGGCCTGTTTCAATGAGCCCAGCAGAGAAACTGCTCTCCTACCACAGATAATGCTGTCAACATAGCCTCTTCACATCACATCTGCTCCCTAACCAAGTTTACACAAACTGCCAGAAATAAATGTGGTAGAACCTCACTCATCTGAAATTCACACATCTATAGACCTCTTTCTCTAGAGACTTGGACAGGTGTGGAAAGAGTGAAATGTAGAGTTAATGATCATCTAGATAGGAAACTGACTAAGGTTTTCCTTTATTTTACATTGTTAAAAGTATACACTATTAAATAAAATAATTGCACAAATAAGAGATAGCTAAATCTATTCAATATTTGTTCAACAGCACTACTGTGAACCCAATCTTGAGATAGGTTATTCATAGTTCACATGTGAAATATAAATGAAGGAAGCGGCATGGCCCTGAAGTGGTATAAACTGTATAACTATTAGGGGAAATAAAATGTCCATTCACAAAGCAACCACAGAATAAGCCAGTAACATAAACCATAAAACAATAGTGCAGAGAATGTCTATGCTAAAGGTCATAAGAATTTAATATATACAAGAGGTCACTAATGCTGGAACCTAGCCCACTGTTGGACATGGCTATTTACAGGTAATTGTCAGCAATCCCACACAAAGAAATAAACAAGTTAATAAAATAAATTACAAATAGTTCACAGTATTTGAAATTTAAAATCTGTTCATTAATGCAGGTTTTGGAAAGGAGTCTTTCTAAAATACTTTTTTAGTTGTTAATTTGTGCTGATAATTATAGGATTATTGAAAATACCAAACCATTTATTTTAAGTTTATATAATTCTAATTTCACTATAATTCATAATATTGCTCCTCACTTCTTTCAACTGGTATATATTTGTGTGGTATTATTTTTATGAATCCTCTCAAAACTTGAGATACTCTAATGTCCAGATTCCAGAAATACATTCACTCAAGAATGAGAAAAAATATGATTACTAATAATGCAAAGAAGAAATACTAAAATGACAAGTCTTTGTTTCTTCCTTCCTTTTTTCTTTTCATTCATCTACCTTCCATCCATCATTCTAGCCTTCCTCCATTCTTTCTTTCCATCCTTCTTTCTATTCTTCCATCTGTCCTTCTTCCCTTCCATCCACCCTACAAATACTTACACATGGCCTGCCATACATCACAGAAATAGAGTTGAATGAGATAGACATGGCCCCTGTCCTTGGAGCATTTCTAATTTCTGCATGGCAAGCAGAGGGATCCAGCATATCTCAAGAGACCAGAAAGACACTCGAGATTTCCTGTGACATGGAAAGCACATACTCGGCCTCTTCCTTCAGTGCTAGACACTGGGCGGGTGTACAAATAGCCAATTTCAAGCACACCAGACTATCCTCCAGAGTTCACAATGGCAAAGTTGGTGTGACAGTGATGGACAAGTCATGTTGGTGCCAGGAGACCTGGATTCAAACCAAATTTCCAGAAAGAGATGGCTGTATGCAAAAAAGCTTAGCAATGCCCTGGCATATATTAAGTGCTCATTTAAAAAGATAACCATTATTATTGAAAAAGCTCAACAGAGCACTTTCGGAAGCAATAGAAATTGTTGTACTGCCTAATTCTATGTAGCAAATTTGCATGACTATTGGCATTAGCTTCTTCTTCTTTTTTTTTTTTTAAAGCTTTATTTTCTTATTGGTTTTTGACAGAGAGAGTGGCAGACAGAGAGAGACAGAGAGAAGGAGGGCCCAGAACAGCCTCCACAGTTGACAGCATTAGTCTTCCTCATAGTTTCACTCCACAGGTGGGCGCAGGGCTGCACAGGGCAGGAACTGGGCCGGGAGCCTCCCACATAGGCCCTGGCAAGAACTGAACTGGAGGCACTCCCCAGTTCAGCACACGGGTCCACCTGGGCCTGAGCCGGGACTAGATCCCCGGTCTCCGGGGCTGCAAAGCGAGTGCTCAACCCGCTGAGCCACCCCAGGCTCCCCGGCATTAGCTTCTTAAAAATACATAATGGAGGAAGCTAGGAGAGTTCAAAGGTTAATCTCTTGCTTCCCAATCACAAGGTGCAGGTTTGATTCCTGGCCCCGGCCCGTACACCCTCATATGCTAAACTGCAGCACAACTGGTAACCGCTGAGATGGCTCAGCAGTGAAGGTTCTCGCCTCCCATGCTGGAGGCCCCTGCTTTGACTTCTGCCCCACGGGGCCCCACATCCACCTATGTGGAATGAGACCATGTCTCAACTAATGATGTACAACTATGGAGACTGCTCTGGGCCTTCCCCCCTTCTCCCTCTCTCTTCCTCTCTCTGTCTCCCCTCTCAAAAACAATAAAATTTAAAAACAAAACAAACAAACAAAAACCCCATAAAAATAGTAATACTCAAGATGGTGGTCAAGCTTGAAACTCTTACAGGTGTTCACAAATAGAGCAATTCTTTAGTGTCACCGATAAAGGGACAAGCTCTGATCTGTGACAATTCATACACTCCCAAAATAGTATTACTTTTTATAAAACTGATGACCATGATGGAAACCAGCAGAACAAATGCCAAATGAATTTTAGTATTTCAGTAATCCCCTATTGTGTGTGGGAATAAATCAAGATTTCTTCAAATTTGAAACTCTAGAACAGTAGCCAGAATGCCAATGAGATATAAAATTTTCTTTCGTAAAAATCTGAGGATTTATAAAACGTTTCTTTTTTCTCTGTAAAGCAGTTTTCCAGGGCCCTTCACAGGAAGAGGGTGAATACCTGGTCCTAGCAGAAAAGATATTGGGCTTCTTAAGCAACTTTGGTTCTTCGATAGAGCAATAAATATAGGTTTCCTATTGTCTAGGTCCTGAACTTTTCCATAGGAAAGAAACCTGAACTCTGACCTCATCACCAGTTTGTTACCTTGGAACATTCTAGGTGCTCAAGAAGCCAGCTAAGAAAATTTCCACCCAGGATATATCCTACTCATCTGAGACAAAAGGCTTGGCATTCTCGAGCCTGAGGCAGATCCGTGATTTCAAGCTTTCCTGGCACTGAACCATGCATTCCTAGTTGGTACACAGCTGCATGCCTCAGGAATACTGAACAAGGACTCCACTCGAAAAGGCTTGGCTAAATTTGAGAGGCATATCCTCAGTCTCAGGCCTAAAACCTTTCCATCTCTCCACTTTCCCCTCCATTAATTAAGAAAATTACTTGATTCTGAAAACCCTCTCCCAAGGTCAAACGGAAGCTCCTGTGATTAGCTGACTTTTACAGGTTAGAAGTGAAGGCCAGAGAGGCCGCATGGCTTGTCCATAAGTGAAAAAACAAAGGTTGTGAACACACTAATAGCCTCAGATGCCTGAGTCTCCAGACTTCCTGGACCACACCTGGTGTGGCTCGTCAGGCCCTCTTTTTCTACCATTCCTAAAGAAAAACAAAAACTTGTTTCACTAAAGCAATGCTTTTTATTCCTGACTGTACATCAGAATCATACTACCACACTTAAAATTTAAAATGCAGATTCTCAGACTCCACCCAGGGATTCCAAGTAAGGGCAGGATAGAAAATCTGTGTTTTTAGCAAGCTTCCCAGGTGATTCTGACGCAACCAGCTCAGGTTAGCTCCAAGAAGTGGTGTTAACAGAGCCCAGTACAAGAGCAGAAGGAAGCTACTTTCTCCTTCGGAGCCTGAGTGGTTCAGTTCCTCAGGCCTCCTGACAGTCATCTACTGGTTAGTGCTTGAGAGGTGGACTTAGTCATGGCTCTCAGTAGGAAGACCGGTGAGTACAGTGGAAGGCAGCACACAGCAGAAGCTGTCTTAGTTCCGCTGAAATTGAATTCAAGCAGAGGCCTTTTCCAGGCTCCAGGACCTTGGGTGAGCCGTGAAACTACTTCTTGGGTTCAAGAGCTCCACCTGTCCAATCAGGCTAGTGTCACCTAAACCTGAAGGATGGTGGAGGAGGCAACACCTTCAAGACTCTATATATTGAAAAATCTTTTGTACTCCTTGAAAGAAAAATGATAGACAAATGTAACAGCGAGGGACTTTTAAAATGCCCTTCTTGTCCAGCCTACATGTTTCAGTCAGCATAGCTGTCTGAAAGCAAAGCTTGCTGGAAAGTATTTGCAAGCAGACCTCCCTGCTGTGCAGTCTATGGTTTCCTATTTCCATTTCAGTCAAGTCCCATTGCCAATGCTGAACAGGCAAAGAGCTTCAAAAATTGGCTCCTCCTCACTCATATTTCCAGTCCCATTTCTTGATACTTCCTTTTCTACACTACCCTATGTGGCAGAGGTATCCAAACGTTGGCCCATAGGCCACATTTGGACGTAGGCCTATTTTTGTAAGTAAATTTTTATTGGAACATAACATGCTCATTTGTTTCTGTATTGCCTATGGCTGCTTTTGTGCCACAGTGGCAGAGTTGAATAATGTGAAAGAGATGGTACGTTGCTTCTTAGACTGCAAAGCCTCAAACATTTACTGTTTCTGGCCATAACCTAACATACATAAATACATACATTTTACCATAAGATGTAGTATGCACCTAGATACCAGTGTGCATATTTACATGTACATATTTCTCAAAATAACATTTACCTTTATTAAATGCAATGCATCCTGATAGTTTTTCATCTATTAAATGTTTAAAAGATTTTTATTGTTTTTGACAGAGAGAGAGAGAAGGGGGAGGGCCCAGAGCAATCTCCACAGCTGCACATCATTAGCTCTTCTACATAGTTTCACTCCACGGGTAGGGACAGGGCTGCTCAGGGCACAAATGGGGCTGGCATGTTGCCTCAGTGAGAACCAAACTAGGGACACACCCCAGTTCAGTATATGGGTCTACACCGGCTGGGGCCGGAATTTGATCCTCGGACCCTGGGGCTGCAAGACAAGCGCTCAACCCGCCAAGCCATCCTGGCGTCCCCTAATCTATTATATTTTTTAAAAGCTGTTCATGACATTATACTAATCTCATGACTCAAATGAATCTTGGTTTATATTTGGAAAACACTGCTCTAGTCAAACTGAACATGTGTCCCCTGCTCTCCGACCACTATTCCTTTCTTGACATCACTCCAGCCATCTGACAAGGCCTTGTCCTATCATCTCTATGTGTACAAATCATTTCCAGGCTTTAAGAACTAGCCCAACTTCCACCTCTATCATGAAGTCTACTTTCAACTTCCAGTCCCAAAGCATTTTCTCCTTTTCTCAGCTCCCATAGAATTTTGTCTATTCCTTTATTGTGCAACTTAAAATTTCTGCTTTGTGAAACAGTCATCTGTGTGTGCATCTTTCTAATTATGTGCCTTAAAGATCCTGAGTTTCTTAAGGGTATGATCTTAAGCACTTTGTATTCTATATACCATATAATACAGTGCTTTGTACAGTGTAAGTATTTAATAAATGTTTTTAACTTGAAGTAAGCAAATATTTATTACTAAGGATATAATATGGTTTACACAAATATTTTATCCTTTCATTTTAAAGACCATAATAATATGGCAGATCAGAAGAATTCAATAAATGCTTATAAAGACAAAGAGGGAGAGAGGGATAACCTAGATTTACCAATTTCATTCTGGTTGTTATATTTGTGTTATTTTAATAACCAGGAGGTAGAATTATTATATGCAATGTATAATCAGTGATTTTTGTGAGGCAGTCACTGGTTTAGACACAAAGAACACAAAAGAGGAAGAAAACTGTCTTATTTGTTAGGATTCATAGTACTTATCCAAACAGGAATTCAAGGATGGTTTGATATCAGTAAATTTATCATGATATTTTGTTATCTTTACAGGATAAAGGAGAAAAGATGTATTAATATATCACTAGATTCTAGGGGAAGCCGGAATGACTCGGCGGGTTAATTGCTTGCTTTGCAGCCCTAGGGTCCGGGGATGGAGTCCTGGCCCCAGCCCATGTGGATCCATATGCTGAACCGGGGTGTGCCCCCCATCCAGTTCTTGCTGGGGTGAGCTTCCCATGTGGGAGGTCTCCAGTTCAGCTCCCGCCCTGGTCATGCTTCCCATGTGGGATGCCCCAGCTTACAGGGGCATGCCTCTCATGAGGGAGGCCCCAGGCCTGGTTTCTGCCCTGTGTGGCCTGGAACCCACCTGTGGAACAAAACTAACAAACTGGAGACATGCAGCTGTGGGAACTGCTCTGGGCCCTCCTCCCACCCTCTTTATCTCTTTCTGTCTGCCTGTCTCTTCCTCTCTCTCTCTCTCTGTCAAAAGCAGTAAGAATGAATCTTTAAAATTATATACAGTGATGCCTTGAAATTAAACTTAATACATCCCAGAACCCAATGCAAGTTCCAAAATGTTTGAGTTCCAAGACAAGTGGGTGTTTGGACAAAGCTACGGTCTGACCCACACAAACAATGTGCTGGTGTTAGGATTCCAAAGCAGTGTTCGGATTCCTAGGCAAAATTTGCTTGCCTTTTTTCATTCTGATTCCAAGTTGTTCGAGTTTTGGGGTGTTCAGATTCCAAGGTATTATTATGTGTATATATATATATATAACACTAGATCCTGAAAGGGCACTAGATAAATCTAACAGCCACTTCTAATAAGGTTCTAAGTAAGATGAAAATAGGAAAAAATATATACATAAAAATAATAGATTTTACCAATACTAAATGCAATAATCAAAATAGATGACAAAATACTGAATCATTTCCATTAAAATTATGAACTATTACAATTGCTATTTAATATGATTTGGAAGACTAGCTAATACAATAAGAATATGAAATAAATTATATAAATATTAGGAGAGCAAAAAAAAATTTTAATCATAGATTATGTGATTGGATACCTCAGAAAAAACATATCCTAAGAGAATGTAGAGTTTTTAGAAAATAAAATGCTATAAATTAATAATAGAATATGCTGAGGTGGCTATGAACTGGAGAAAAAAAGGCTTATTAATCAATAACTTTTCTTAACAATTTAAAAGCACTACACAAATTAGAAAGGAAACTGAGGACATCAACCTTAAAATCAAAGTTGTTAGAAGCTCTATAGGACATACAACCCAGTCTCTTGAACAAATAAATTAGAAATAGAAAATGTAAAGGGAAATACAGATTAAAAGAGACTTAAGAGCTATAAACCAGTTATAATATTTTGGATTCTAATAAGAAAAAAATACTAAGTGATGGGGAGTGAGGGTGAGAATAGGAGAAATTATTAAGAAATTACTTTTGCAGTTCCACTTCTACACTTTTGTCTAGGATATGGAAATCTGTAAGAGAATGTCACTCTAATCCCAGTAATAATAAAAGGCCAAGAAACCTACAAAATCATAACTTTTCTTGAACTCAATAGAGATCTAAAATTACAAGGCAATAAAATAAATTACATAGTGACAATTTCCTCCATGAACACAAAACTGTCTTCCTTTTTAAGAGAAGAAAAAGTGGATGCTTCCATAAACATTCATAATACATTAATAATAATAGTTTTTAAACATCTTAAACATCAAGGATAGCATATAATGTTAGTTTAAAATTGCTTGGAGTTTCAAATACAAGGGACACACTTCCAAGTTATCTCCCACAGGCCTCTATTGGTGCTCACAAGAAACAAAGAGGCAAACTTGGTAGTGTTGGCACGCAGAAGAGGTGCAGCGGCTGCTGAGACAAGCATGAAGGCCTTCCAGCTCCCCAAACCTCTTTCAAGGAAACAAAAGCCTTAACCTTGGATGTGTGAGCTGTAAACCTTCTCATCTCAACAGCCCAGGCAGATTCACTGTTACTGAAATCAGGGTTGAAGTAACCTCTGCCCCTGGAGAAAGGGCAGGAAATGTTCTTGGGCCCAGACTTCCACACCAATGTTAGGCAGAGGTCTGCTGACCCTGGAGAAAAGTCAAGTGCCTGTTAACAGAAGTCTATTTGTATCACAGATATGTCATAACTGCTAGATGTTGTGAATGAAACAGAAATACTGAAAAAACGACTCCAGCACCTGACCCTTGCCTTCATCACATAGTAAAAAATACCTCACTTTTGAAAGAATTGGAAACCTGTGCTACCCTAAAAATTGTAACAGAAACAACAAAATTAAAATCCAGCTTAACTCCTGACTAAATTAATTTAGGCTTGCATACTAATGGATAGAAGAAGAGGTGTGCCCATTTCTGTATATAAATATAACTTACTGGAGTCTCTACTATCCTTATATACATACTGTCCAGCAGTCAATAAAAATTATGAGATATAAAAAAGCAAAAAAGAATAAAAATTTTCTTTAATCAAGAGATAAAGCAATCAAGAGAACCAGAATGAAAGGTGAACCAAGTATTAGAACTATAAGACAGAAAGTTCAAAATAGTTATTTTTAATATGTTAAATGTTCTAATAAAATAATAATATATATAAACACATATAAGCAACATATATAAAAATAATTTCTCCACAGGGATAAAACTTATTTTTAAAAATTCAAAGAGAAACGCTAGAAATAAAAAACACAGTATCAGAGATGAAGAATTCCATCAGTGAGCTCATCAGTAGATTGGATATAGCTAAGGAAAGGATCAATCACTTAAAGATATGCCAATAGTGATTATCCAAACTGAAACACAAAAGGAAAAAAGGAAAAAGAAAGACAAACAGTGGGTGTAAAGAGCTCTGAGACAACATATGGTTACAATTCATCTAAAGCATGTATAATTAGAGTCCCACAAGGAGAAGAGAGAGATAATGGGAAAGGTGAAATATATGAAAAGATAATGGCTGAGAATTTTCTAAAATTAATGAAAGACAACAAACAACAGATCTAAGAATTTCAGAGATCCCCAAGCAAAATTTTAAAAAGTACACATACCTAAACATATTATAATTAAACAAAATAGAAAAAGGAAATATTGAAAGTAGACAGAGGCGGGGGTTAGGAAGAATTTCAACAGAGAAAAACAGAGATAAGAATCAGAATCCACTTCTTGAAAACTACGACAGCTAGAAGACAATGACGTGGCACCTTTAAAATACTAAAAAGAGAAATCATTCTTAACATTTTAGGTGTGAGAGCAGTGCTGTGGCTACATACTTTTTTCTCGATAGCTGTTAAAGATTCACAGTAGGGACTGCTTCACAATAATTGGGGAGGAGGGCTCCCCTTGTGGATAAGGATAGAGATCAAGCAGGATTGATCATGAGGTGATGATGGTTGAAACTATGACGAACATATAGAAATTCAATATAATACTCTCTCTACCCTTATAAACTTTTTAAAATGTCCATAACAACAATTTTTAAAACATTAATTTTATTATTTTTTGACAGAGAGACAGAGAGAGACAGAGAGAGGGGGAGGGCCCAGAGCAGTCTCCATGGTTGTACATCATCAGTTTTTGACATAGTTTTGTTCCACACAGGTGAGTGGGGGCCACACAGGGTGAGAACCCGACCAGGGGCCTTCTCCATGAGCTGGGGGCCAAACTGGGGGCCAAACTGGGGGGCCTTCCACATGGGAAGCTCACCTTAGCAAGAACCAAACTTGGGGTCACACCCCAGTTCAGCATATGGGTCCACACGGGCCAGGGTTGGGATTCGATCCCTAGACCTTGGGGCTACAAAGAGAGCACTCACCCTGCTGAGCCATCTGGGCACCCCAATAGCAGCAAATATTTAAGAGAATAAAAAAAATATTTTTTAATGAGAAGAGGGCAGAAGAGGTTCATGGAATAGCACATATCCTACTAGGTTTCTTTCTTATTTATTGATTTACCTTAATTAACTTTTTCTCCATGCTTTGATCATAGTGGGCTCATAGGTCTCTAAACTGGGGTCACAAACTGCAGCCACCCTTTCCAGTAGCATGAACCCAACAGATCCTACCAGTGCCAAAGCTCTCTTCTCCACATAGAGAACACCGTCCCGAGTCCATCAGGTTTGAGAAGAATCTCCATCCAGCTGGGGTCTCATATACAGGGACCTTCATTGATTTGGCCACTCTGAAAAATGAAATCCGAGGCAACAGTCAATTCATAGATTTCCTTTCCTTTATATTCGCAGCACAAAAGGAAGTCGTTAGGACATATTAATTCCATAACTAGATTTCAGGACATCCTGAACAATGTTGTCAGTTTTCAGGCAGTCAAGCCGTAAGGTAGAGAATGATAGTCTACTCCAATGGTTCTCAATTTTGTTTTCGCCATAATATAGAAAATATTCAGTTAATGTATAGAATATTCTCAAACTTATGTTTCTCTTCTATAAATGTTTCTTTATCTTTGTGGTAAGATCCCATCTGGGGATCTCAAAATCTAAATTAAGGTGTTATTTGGGTACAGATACTTTGGAATATTGTTTGACAGTCTCCACTAAAGATGCATATACACGTATCCTATGAACCAGTAATTTAAATCCTAGAAATTACTAATGACATGTAGTAGACACTGTGGTACACTCAACTGCAACCCCGATACACATACACACACTATAATTTGTAGGGCTGGAACACTCATTGTACCACCTACTAGGAATGTTGATGGACGACAGCTTACAAATGTGGCCCCACTGTCTGTGGAAGAGAAATACATCTCACTGAAAATCATTCTCACTTTCCTGGGTCGATTCATATCCAGTGACTAGTGAACGAGGGGTGTATAGAGGTCTAGCCTCCTTGCTTCTAATCAGCATAACTCTGCAGGGCCATTTCAGCTCCAGAGCTCCCACAGTTTGTCTGAGGCCTTTGCTGTAACCGCATCACAGTCCAGCTTCTCCCTCTGTCCAATCCCCTTTGTCACCACCCATTAGTGCTGACTGATCTTGAAGGCAACTTTGATCTTTTTTAAGTGGAGGGAAAGGTTATTTTTCAATTATTTGTTTCAGTTACAGATGACATTCAACATTACTTTATATTTGTTTCAGGTTCAGGCAACCTTGATCTTGATGGCAGAAAGAAATAAACTTCCTATAAGCAAATCTCTCTCAGAGTTTCTTCTGGGGAGAACCCAGTAGATGACATTATGCAATATAATGTGTGCACAAGATTTTACAAAAATAATCATGGAATCACAATTTGTAGTAACTGAAACAACCCAAAAGTCTATCAAAGTAGAATGGACAAATGATTTGCAAATGATAATGCAATACCATAAATTCCACTGAGTGAACTATTGCTACATGCAACAACTTGTGAGAATGAATCTCACAAACAAAATCAATAACAAAAGAATATATACTGTGTTGGTTTACCTAAATAAAGTTTTAAGTAAAACAGCTAAAACTAATCAATGCTATCAAAATTCAGACTCAGGATCAAAGAGCTCAAGTATTTTATTCAGATCTCACAGAGGTCAAAGGCAAAGCTAAAGCTATTTGGACTCACATCTGCTTAATTTCTGTTCACGTTCCATTTCCCTATACCATGCTGTCTCCTCAAATATTTTAGTGCTTCAAGAGATATATGGATCTCAAAGCATGTTGGGAAATGAGCTGGTACACAGACATTGGCCGGAAGAGTTTTATCTTTCCCATATGCAAGCAGCCAAAAAAGAAAAACAAAACAAAACCAAAGAACACCACCAAATGCCTGCTACCAGAAAGGGTTGGTTCTTTAAAAGTTGTAAGTGCAGAAGGTGATCATGTAGAGAAATCAATAAGGGTGTCTTGGTGAAGAAGAGGAAGAAAGAGGCACACAGGACAAAAGACACAATGTAACAATGATTTCTTTAACTGTGGCTTATGGCCAGATAGAGAAAAATATTATCTAGGAACTCTTGCCACGGGTAAGTAAACGCCCACCTTTCCATAAAATCCAAATATAATCAATGTGCTCAGGATCTTGAAAAATTATGGGCTAAGTCTCAAGTTTGCTTTGGGGTAAAAAAAAAAAAAGGACCTTTTAGATGTTTGGGTGTTACATCAAACAAAGATTCTGTTTTCTTTTTATTTCAGTGGCCTAAGAAAGATATACAATCATGCTTACATCCTGGTAGAACAATAAAACAAATCCTCCTCAAACTGTAGAGCAAAGGTAAATCTTCAAAGCCAATAATTACATGGTCAGAAGCTCAAGAAAGTAGGAATAATTCAACAGATGCTTTCCAGGGGCAGCACATAGTAAAGCTTGGGTCAAAATTAATTTAGCAAGTATGAATGCATATGATTACCAAAGAGAACATACAACATGGAGCAGAGGTGAGGGTAGAGGGTGGGGATGTATATTCTGTGGCCAAAACATTCTTGTACATTCGAAGTCAAGTTGGCAGATCTGAAGGGAAAGGATTTCCCCCAGCTACCACCCTTCCCAATTAATTACTGTCAGGAGGTCAGGAGGCCATAGGCTGAAGCTGGATTTTAAAGAACGGGATACTTTTATAACTATGAACCACAGTTGGAGCTATGCAAGCTAAGATAACAATGTTATCTTGAGCACAACTTGATTGTGTACTAGAGTCAGATGGGAATTTTTCTCCCTCCTCCCTCTACTGAACTTGAGATCTATCCCAAACAGCATGGAACAGATACAATTTTCTAGACTGGTTTTTGGCAGGAGGCCCCTAGGAGTCTCTGAAACACTGGTACAAAAGCTAATATTAAAGCTACTCATGCTGAGGGTCTGCACCCCTCTCCTTGACTGCTGCCACCATGTTTTAAATAAATGTAAGAACTCACTTTCTAGGAAAGACCAGAGTATGAAGGAAAAGAAAATAAATCCGGGCCACAATTTTCCTACAAGTGAGAGCCCTAGCACCCAAAAAGAAAAATGGAAAAGAAAAACAAAAAACAAAAACAAAAAAATGTGGCTATAAGCACCTCGGTGTGTTTTAAAACTTTTAAAAATGTGGCTTCCAATTGGAAATAGCCTCAGCCTATCTTTTTAAGTTTCTACCATGATATTCCTTACATGCTCCTAAAAATTAGACCACCTCTTTTTTTTTTTCCAATTGCAGTTCACATTCAATATTATTTTATATTAGTTTCAGGTGTACAGCATAGTGGTTAGATGTTTATATAAATAGCAAAATGATACCCCAATAAGTCTGGTACCCATTTGATATTATTAGAATTTTGTTGACTATATTTTGTATGCTGTATGAAAAGATGCTCAACATCACTAAAGACTAGGGAACTACAAAGTAAAAACCTCAGTGGGATGTCACCACACACCCACGAGACTAGCTGAAAAGAGTGGTATTGCCAAGTGCTGGTGAAACTTGGCACTCTCATGTATTGCTAAAGGAATGCCAATTAGTACTAACTATGCTATTATATGATATACTTACACACAGGAATAGCATAGAACAGAGAAAATGAACAAACTACCATTGTATAAAAAATATGAATGAACCTCACAAACACAATGCTGAGTGAAATAAGTCAGACACAGAGGAATATATGCTGTATGATTCCATTTATACATAATTCAAAAACAGATAAAACTAATCATAAATATTAGTCTAGGTAATTATTTTTTGGCTCTGACACTAAAATTACAGGCAGTAAAAGCAAAATTAAACAAGTGGGAGTCCATAAACAAAAAGTTAACTGCATAGCAAAAGAAACAAACAACAAAATGAAAATGCAATCTATGGAATGGGAGAATATATTTGCAAATCCTATATCCAATAAGGAGTTAATATCCATAACATATAAGGAACTCTTACAACTCAGTAATAAGAAAACAAACACTCCAATTTAAAAATGGGCAAAGAATCTGAATACACATTTTTCCAAAGACATAAAATGGACTACAGATATATAAAAAGTTGCTCAATGCTACTGATCATCACAGAACTGTGAATCAAAACCATGATGAGAACTCACCTCACACCCATTGGAATGGCTATTATCAAAAAGACAAAACATTAGCTGCTGAGGCTGTGGATAAAAGGGAACCCTTGTGTACTATTGGTAGGGATGTAAATTGATACAAGTTTCTCAAAAAAAATTGAAAAAGGACTGTCATCTGACCTAGCAATTCCACTTCTGTGTGTATAGCAGAAGGAAATGAAACAGGATCTTGAAAGATATGTGCACTCCCCTGTTCACTGCACCGGTATTCACAATAGCCAAGATGTGAAAACAACCTACCTGTCTGTCATCAGATAAGTGGATAAAGAGGATGTGGTCCTAAAGAAATCTTGCCATTCATGACAAGAATGAAACTGGAGGACATTCTGCTAAGTGAAATAAGCCAGACAGGGAACGACAAACAGTGTTTGATGGTATCACTTACATGTGGAGACTAACTCACAGAAACAGAAAGTAAATTGGTGGTTGCCAGTGGCTAGGAGTGGGGAAATGATGAGAAGTTGGTCAAAGGCTGTAAACTTCCACTGAGTAACTTCTGAGGATAATGCATAACATGGTGTATATAGTTAATACGTATTACATATTTGAAACCTGATGGGAGTACCATTCTCACACACACAAAAACTACGTGAGGTGATGAATGAGTTAATTAACTTGATTGTGGTAATCATTTCACAATGTATATAAATACCAAGTCATCACATTGTACACTTTAAATATATTACAATTTTATTTGTCAATTACACATCGGTAAAGGGGAAGGAAAGAGCTAACCATTGATAGCAGAGGTAAGGATAGTGGTTGTCTCGGGGGTGAGGGAGCACGTAGTAATTGGAATGTGCAATGAGGGAGCCTCCGTAGTGCTGTTGTTTCTTTTTTGTTGTTGTTGTGTTTAGGAAGCCTTTTATTATCACTCCAAGTTTAAGAACTTTCACTGACAGAAAATCAACATTTTCAGAAAACCTCCTGCACTGCTCAGCTTCTGAATCTTGGTTTTTGCAGACATCAACATATATCTCTCCAATACGGACAAACATTCTACCCATGATTGATGCATCAGTCTTTTTTTTCTAAGATTTATTTTATGGTTTTGACAGAGACAGAGAGAGACAAGGAGAAGGGGGAGGACCCAGAGCAATCTCAATAGTTGTATGTCATCAGGTTTTGTTCCACACAGGTGGGAGGGGGTCATGCAGGGTGGAAATCAGGCCGGGAGCCTCCGGCATAGGAGGTCCTCCCCCTTGAGCCAGGGGCTGAACCAAGGGAGAAGAACCAAGCTGGGGACCTCCCACATGGAAAGCATACCCCAGTTCAGCATATGGGTCTGTACAGTCCAAGGTCAGGATTCGATCCTTGGTCCCTAGGGCTGTAGAGCAAAGGCTCAACTCGCTGAGCCATCCCGGCTTCCCCTGGTGCATCAGTCTTAACTTCCAATTTCAGTGTTTGGTTTTTACTTAGGAAGCTCTTCAGCACATTTTTAATTCAGGAAGAACTGCTTCGTCTAAGGGGATGACGTGGTAACTGAGCAAGGTACTTCCCCATGGTAGATGCTCATCACGGTAGAAAAAACAGTAATGACTCCAGGGAGACTGTTCAAGTAATTTTTTTTTTTTAAGATCTATTTTATTGTCCTTAACAAAGAGAAACCGAGACAGAAAGACCGAGAGAAGGGGGAGGGCCCAGAGCAGTCTCCACGGTTGTATGTCATCAGTTTTTGACATGGTTTCATTCCACACAGGTGGGTGGGGGCCGTGTAGGGCAGGAACTGGGCCGGGAGCCTCCCGCATGGGAAGCTCACCCCAGTTCAGCATATGGGTCCACACAGGGTAGGACTCAATCCTCAGACCCCCGGCTGCAAGATGAGCACGTAACCCATGGAGCCATCCAGGCTTCCCCCAAGTGGCCGTTCTCAACAATCAAATTGATGGCTTGGGCATGAGGAGAGGAAACGTCTCCTTTTGGGGTCCTGTCGCTCAGGCTTTTTACTGAATGGACCATTTTACATTGGAGTTCACAGTTGAAGCAGCCATTTGAGGTTCCTTCAAGATTTGTGCTACTGTCAGTAATGCCTTTTCTACTTGTTCCACGTTATCCTGTATAGATGTAGAAGAACAAACAGCAGGGGCATAGGGACCTTCGACACCATATATCTGAACAGGTGGCCTCACCAGCTTGGTTAATGGCCTGACCACAGATGTACTGAAGCATCGCACCTGCCTGGAGAGGTGGACACTGCTGAGGTGGCATCTCCTCCCCGGCAGTGGTAGGTCAAGCCGGAGTTGGAAGAGAGACACGAGGGCGCGCACAGGCATCTGTTCTGTTTCTTAACCTAGATGGAGTTACCTGGGTATGCTCACTTTGTGAAAAGTCCTTGAGCAGTGTGTGTGCCTTTTCTTTATCTGTATTATACTCCAGTTAGACATTTATATGGAAGAAAAAGCCCTCTGTTGTATTTACGACTAAGTACGTGTTTGGATTAGTCATGTTTATATAAGCTCAAGAAATAAACTACTGAAAATGGAGTTTGGCAGCATTCTGGATATGCTCGTTAATGTATAGCAGACATTGAACAAAACTACCCTCAAATTTGTCCCTCAGTAATTTCATATCCCTGAGTTCACTCCCAGACCCTTTCTTTGATGTCTGGCAATGCTGGCTGGAGCTGCTATGAGGTAAAAGGGTTTATGTGAATTTGCATTTTATAAGCGTTTCTAAGGTAGCCTACTCTCAAACACACATTAGGCAGAATTCAGACTGGCCTTGTTTTCTAATAGCAACCTTAAAGTCTGCTCTTAAACTCATCTTTTGAATGGAGCAACTCATACATTCAGGTAAAATAAATATGAAACATGAGGCTGTCATAATAAGATGACCACAAAAGTTTTCAATCTTATGTATAAACTTCAGCAGAAAGTTGACTGTTCCCAGGGCCTATAATATCTCAGCCTGGTCTAAAACTCAAAATTCACATACTAAATAACGCCTTCCTTCTCGCCTTATGAGGAAGGTTGTAGGGTCAAATGAGATGGTACATAATGAAAAAAGTAACTACAAAACTTCTACAGAGTTCACAATATCATCACTCTCTTTGGTACTGGATTTTTTTATTTAACATAAAAGGTCAAGAACATATTATTTAAAGAATACTTACAAGAAAAAACAAAAGATAACTGGTCCCACTAAACTTCTAGATTTTGGCTAATTGTAAAACAAACAAAGGTGGACCGCAAAACAAGAGACCTTTACTACTTTATCTAGAAGCTTCTCACTTTTATTTTAAGTAGGTGTTATGGGTAGGAATAGGATTCTTCTCAGTTAGCATTTAAATTTTGTTAGGAAATATAAGTTAGACATATTTGTAAAGATTTTGACTTTACATAAATAAAAATTTTGACTTTGGGAAATTGACTAAAATATCCAAGAAAAAAATATATAAAACTGACACAGTCACAGGTTCCCTCTCTTAAGCTAGTAAATAACCCTATGTCTGGGAATTAACAAGTGTTTGTGTTTACAATCTTGATACTTGATACAGCTGTAAACTGTCCCTGGTTCTAATTATTGTCAAAGAAGATAAATTGTCGTGGGAATAGGACTGGTGAATGTTAAGCCCCACATGTTCGAGCTAAGCTGAGAGATAAAGAAACTATCAGCTGTCCTTCAGATTCCCATGACATTGCTCCCAGAATAGCAGAAATAAATCATCTTCTTGACTTTTGTTTTGCTGTGAGTTTTTGGTTATGTAGACACCTACTGAAGCTTTAAAATACTGATATAATACTCTTGGGAGATTTAAAATGAATTCATTTACTCCAATGTAGTAAGAACTGATGTGAGAGCTCTATCCCAGGACATAACACATCTCACTAAATAGCACTTCTTCTCTTTCTGAAAACTTTTTCTTTCTCTTCTCTTCTAGATTCAATTAGCACCTTTTTCTGGGTGATATTAGCAAAATCTTATTGCCCCTATGTCATAAAATAGGAAAAAAGAGACACCTAAGCATCAGACATCACATAAATACACAACTATAAATGGATACTCAATCTAAAGGAAGAACAAAGCCCAGAACAAAACTTGAATTTGTATCAAGCTGCATCACCATTCTATGGGTAATAACTTGGGCACAGATAAACATTGAAATATCATGGCATTAGTTTTCCCAAAGCAAACATCTGCTCCTTGCTCTGGTGTCACATATTAGATTCAGTTTTTTTTTGTTTATTTATTTATTTATTTATTTATTTATTTA
>PVKE010009089.1:0-45838 GCA_004027555.1 Craseonycteris thonglongyai | reverse complement strand
TTTATTTATTTATTTATTTATTTATTTTGACAGAGAGAGAGAGAGAGATACAGAGACAGAGAGAGAACTGAATTAGGGGAGCTCCCAGTTCAGCATATGGTTCCGCACGGGCCGGGCTGGGATTTGATCCTCGGTCCTCGGCGCTGCAAAGTGAGCGCCTAACCCACTGAGCCATCCCTGCTTCCCCTGAAAGATATTTTATAGCTTGCCCTTGGAGCCAGGTAACTAACTCCAAAGCCTATATTCTTATTACCCACACTATACTGTGTCATTATCAAAATATGTAAAAAATGATTCTGCCTTTTAACACTGGAATCAGACATAGGCTTAAAGGTTTCCCATTAATTTGTGCTACTCTGGCCTGTTTTAATGGCCACCACTGTTTTGCTTCTACATAATTGATAAAATTATATACATCTAATTTGTTCTAAGCATTACATTGACTCCACCTCCACTCTAAAAATACTAAAAGAATGCTAGAATCTTAGAGAAGTCTTGAGTGTATTGAACAGATGAGAAGGAAGAAAATGATAGTGATAATAATAAAATACAGTCTAAACAAGCTCTTAAAATTTTATGATTTCATCCTGTTTTGTCTCAACTCTATACATTTGAGGTTGAGTCTACTAAATTTAAAGATGCTTATCATGCCAAATCATGTGACAATTTAGTAACTCAAAACACATGCATGATTTACTGGTATGATGTAAGTTGGAATAAGAAGGAAGTTAACCTTGTTGGAAAAATAAGCAGATATTCTCTGTTCTATAATAAAGACTGATGAAATCACACACTTAAAAACCTCAGACTATGAAAAGACCACCCAGAAAAAGTGGACTCCTAAGAAAGTGACCTTTCATCTAGCTGTCTGGCAGATCCTAATAACAAATGAACAAATGCCTGAAAAGTACCTGTAAAACTTTAGCGTTTGGTTGAAGAGGTTTAATGATCAGCTGCTTGCTTGCTGTGTAAAGAACCTTTTCTGAATCAGGGCCCCATGCTACTGAATACACTGGTGTTCCTGTAAAACAAAAAAGAAAAAAGCAACGAATAAATTTTAATTATTATGCCTTACAAAAAGAGAGATTGTTAAGAGGATCAAAGAAATAATTTGGGGGTGATGCCAGGACAGCTCAGCAGGTTAAGTGCTTGCCTTGCACCCACGAGGTCCAGAGATGGAATCCTGGCTCCAGCCCATGCAAACCTCTATGCTGAACTGTGGCACAATTGTTAACCACCAGGAAGGCACAACGGTGAAGGTGCTCACCTCCCATGCTGGAGGCTCCCAGGTCTGTTCCCGCCCTATGTGGCCCCACATCCACCTGTGTGGAATAACACCATGTCACAACTAAGGATGCACAACTATGTAGACTGCTCTAGGTCCTCCTCACTTCTCTCTCTCTCTCACCTTCTCTCAACAATAAAATAAATCTTAAACAATAATAACAATTTGGGTGTCATTTCATTTCCTCCTAACTCAAAAGTCTTTTCAAACTTGAGTATAGCCTCATATTGAAAAACCAGACTGGGTTACTATTGACCCTAAATCTACCTTGAGAAACAATTGAGGCAATCTACCTTGAGAATATACAACTGAGAAACAATTTTTTAACTAATTTTGATCTTTCTGAGAGAAAATGGTGTTTTTAGGAATTCAAGATATTGTGCCATTGAAATGTACAAAATAAAATAAATATACTACATTTTAAGATATAAAAAGGTATATAAAGAGGTATCATTTCCCATCATCAGCAGCCATCAGTGTTTAAATTGACTCAATGCATAAATTGACTTAAATTTTCCATACAAAAATATACATGGTATACTCATAGATTATTTTCATTCCTGATGTTACAGGGAATAGAATTCCCTGCTGCTTAAGAAATAGTTTAATCAACAGAAATAATCCACCCCCCAAATAATCTATCTCTCCCACCTTCATAAATGGCAAATTAAATAGCATATTAGGGAAAGTTTTTCTATCAATCAAGTGTCGCTTTGGCCTGAAAGTTAGGCTAAGAAGGGCTCAAATATCCTATAAGCAGGACAAAGCTGACTCTACTTCCAGGTAAAAGGTACAAGTTTGATATACTTCTCATACTGTAACCTACATTAAATTTCATACTGTTTTCAATTTTCTAAAATAGGAAGTTAGAGAGGGTATTTTTTAACTCAATTACTTTCTAGATTACCTACTATCTTCTGGAAGGCTATATTTTATGTGACCTTAGTTTTTTAAAAAGTTAAGTATCATATTTATTGAAAGCATTAAATATCTATACTCCACTGTCTGATCCAGTTACCTCTTGATCAGGGAAGTGAATCAAGTTATAAAATCAATCTATGAAATATTAACCCATGTACATATAACCAACCTTTTAAAAGCTGTCTAGGGCTCCTAAATCAGACGAGTATAACAGTTGACTTCCTGCGAATGAATGAGTGAATGTTTCAGGAATTTATTTTCTCAATAAAAATGAAATGTGACTCAGAATTTATGGTCAAGCAACATGATTTAATTATTTATTTAAACAGTAAATCCAACTGATGCTCATTAACAAGGAGTAATCAATAGGGAGTACATTTCTGTAAGATAAAAGCTTGTGTTCAAGTGGCACTCTTTTTGTGCCATTTTCTTCCCAACCAGAATCAAATTGTGAGCAGGTCTCAGTGGTTTATAAGACTTAGAGGGTCTAATTTAAATCTAGTCCCAAAAAATCCTGAAGTAAAAAATCCTGAAAAATGGTAGATATTATTATTCTAAATCAGAGGAACCTACAGATGGCCGAGGACATGGCCAGCCTCCGAAGGCATTCCTCCTCCTGTACTTGGTAAGATCATTCTCTTGGAATATTCTCTGGGAATAGTCAGGAGTTGACACAGGCTTTAAAAGTAAATCTCCAAATGAACAGAGTTCAAATCTAATAAACTCCCCAGGAAATGTAAATTAAAATGTCACATATCTCAAATGTGGTTTTTGGGTGAGGACTGGAAGGGAACAGGGAAGAAAAGCTCATTTGATAAAATGGTGGAATTATAGGTACCTTCTTTATTTCCATTATTATAGTTGTAATTATTGTGCAAAAAAGTAAATTAATATATTTTAATTATAGATCATAAACCTTCATGAATACATTCGGTAAAATTACACTTTCCTGGGGCGTATATTAAACTATGACAAACAACTACCCCCAAGGAAATAATTCAGTAAACACAACTCCCATTGAGTTATACAGGATGTGACTCTAGTCCTTTAGTTGTGGTAAAAGTCATGGTTAGGGTATAGGATGAGGAGCTAGGGATGCTTTAGTCCTCTTTAACATTGAATTTGTGGCCCCATTAAGTCAGTTGTGTCACCATTTCCTTGTTTATAAACCTTCTAGATCTTCAGAATACTATTTTTTTCCTTTTGGGACACCAAGATTATTCATTTCCTGTTTATAAAACAATTTTTTAACAATAATAATGTTAAAGGAACAGGCACAATAACTTATGATTTAAAACAAAATAAGCTTATGTAGAAAAAGTTAAGTAATTCCTTTGTTTTAACATGTGGTGTTTAACCACATTCCTTCCCTCAAAAAACAAATATGAAGCTATTTGTGATAAATAAGCAACCCTAAATAAGATCAATAGCTAAGTCTCATTAGCTCAATCTTCCTAAACATCAATATTCAAAATGGCTAAAACATCAAGATCTAAGAGAAGTCTTCATTATATTCACTTCTTACATTTATAATAATATATTGTGTGAAACTACTATATGTATGAATGTTTTCTTTTCTAAAAGGAGATATATTACTACACATCACTGTACAACTTCCAATTTGGGTGGTTCTAATAAAATTATTGAAAGTGAATAAATTAGCTTCATAAAGAAAATAATGATTTCTATTATGATGAAATCCATCCATTGGCATTTAAAACAAGTCCATAATATTTTTATGTTTTTAAAATACACACTTATTAAAGCACTAAATTATTTCTAGTGCTACACTTTACTTTGCAAAGTCAGGTAGAAATAACAAATGTAGCTTTTCAGGATTAAATAACTGTAAAACAAAAAGTTTAGCAAATTATATAAGATGTTTTTAATTTCATCATTGACAGAAACAAAAAATAGTTTTATAATCATTAATTTGTTGCTTTTTATATTGGGAATTTTTATTTATGTTCCATTTCAGTTAAGACACTCAAACAGATCTTGTTTTTCTGACTTAGTACACTAAGATCATGTGACCTTTTTGACATTTTTTAAGAAACCACACGCACCTGGGGTTGTGTTAAATGTCAGACCCTTATCTCGCTGTAAAACAAATTATCTAAATTCTTTCAACCTGTTGAAGGCATTTTAAACCACAGAAGAGGAGACAAAAATGTATTTCAATTGTTTTAAGGAAGTACATGGTCTAATGTACCATGTTTTTCACATTTATACTAAAAGGTACCCTCTAAAAATGTTGTTTTTGCATGTTTTTAAGAATGCTTTTGAAATAAACTTTTTAGCTATCTTTGCTTTGAATGCGATATTGGTCTAAACTGAGTGACTGACTATAAAGTGCTTACTTAGAACAGAGTCTGGCACTATCTGTTAGTAACTACTAGAAATTACTTTGTAATGCAATAAACAACCATTTGTTTATCGTGTTGTTTATGGTAGTAGGCACAATTTTTTTGATTGTTGGTAATTCATTAAGAATTCAGAAATGAAGAATTATTTCCCTTCATTCTATTTGTAGGGACATTAACAATAGGTAAGCAAGTGGGATTTGTTATATAAAAAAGCAACTTTTTGGTTATATACGTCACTGGGTCAGTACAGGGAAAAAGTTTAAATGAAGACATTTCTTTCTTTAGTTTCTATCAGCCACCTCTCCCTTGGGGATCTCAACTTCCCCTATAGCTTTACCTTTCACCTTTCTGTAACTGACTCTCACATTAATACTTCAGCCTTTACTTCTGGGCTCTAACACATGTCCAAGTGCACCAAAGACATGTCAGAACTTCAGACTCTACATATTCAAAGCTATCATCCCTCACACATATCCCCTCATTTATTCATCCTTCTGAATTCTTTACCTCTTACAGGGTATCCATTCCTCTCAGACACAGAACTATTCACTGTTTTCAACTCTATCACCACTGTTTTTACTGAAGCCTTAATCCACACGAGTATAGAACATTTAGGTAACCTCCTTACTAGCCACCCCCATTTAACCTCTATCTCTTCTAATTTATCCTACATATTACTACAGCAGTATTCTTCCTAAATGACAACGCTTATCTCCTACTGTCCCGCTCAATTTTTTGTGAGTGTTTGTTTAGGTTTTAGAATACAAGGCTTATAGAAGAAACTCCAAACCCCTCCATTTAGCATTCAAGACCATCAATGTCTTGATCCTTCTGGTAGAACTAGTCCTCACACAAGCCTATACCTTGTCCAAAAGGGTCTGCTCCCACTCACCTGACCTCCATGCCTTATGCTATATCTCTGCGCGTCTGGTCATCTAACTTCCTCTATAGTAATGAGCCCGTGTCCTTAGCAAACTTCTTCATCTTTCAAAGCCCAGTCAAAAGACGCTGCAATGTTTGTCAGGGAGACTTTCTTATACTTTCTCCCCCACAACCCCCAAAACATTAACCTTGGCTTTCCTTGTCCTCCCATAGCACCTTACAGCAATGACCACATTCTACCTGTATTCGTCGTTTATATTTCCAGTTTACTTCCTTTACAATATTCATTAGGGACAGGCTGCCATTCTTCCAATTGATAAGTGTTTGTAATATTACTCTAGTCCAATTTAACCTATAATTAAAATATATAACGTAAGATAGGGCTTCATATTTTTTTTATTGTTTTTTGACAGAGAGAGACAGACAGACAGAGAGAGACAGAGAGAAGGGGGAGGGCCCAGAGCAGTCTCCATAGTTGGCAGCATTAGTTTTCCATATAGTTTCACTCCACAGGTGGGCGCAGGGCTGCACAGGGCAGGAACTGGGCCAGGAGCCTCCCACATAGGCCCCGGCAAGAACTGAACTGGGAGCACACCCCAGTTCAGCATGTGGGTCCATCTGGGCTGGAGCCGGGATTCGATCCCTGGTCTCCAAGGCTACAAAGCAAGCATTTAACCTGCTGAGCCATCCCAGCTTCCCCAACATAGGGCTTTAATTATAATTATCCCTGGCCTATACATTATTTTTCTCTAATAAGGAAAAATAAAACTTCACAGGCACCACTAAGAATCACTTTTAAGATTTTATTTTGTTTTTTTGACAGAGGCAGCGAGAGAGGAGAGGGTCCAGGGCAGTCTCCATAGTTGTATGTCATCAGTTTTCAACACGGTTTCGTTCCATACAGGTGGGTGGGGGCTGCGCAGGGTGGGAACTAGGCTGGGGGCCTCCTGCATGGGAAGCACACCCCAATTCAGCATATGGGTCCACATGGGGCCAGGGCTGGGATTCAATCTGCAAAACGAGCACTTAACTCGCTGAGCCATCCCGGCTTCCCCTCATTTATAAACTAAGTCAAGTTTTCCCCCCAAAACTTGGGATTAATGCTTCTTCTGTATTAGAGAAAAAGATAATGACTATGATTTCTTCTATTTGTATATGTGATTCCAATCATCAAGAAATGAATTCAGGGGATGTTGGGATCGCCCAACAGGTTGAGTGATTGCCTTGCAACTGCGAGGTCCAGGGATTGAATCCCTGCCCGGCCGGTGCAAACCCATGTGCCGAACTGCGGCGCAGCTGCAATTGCCAGGATGGTGGCAAAGGTTCTCGCCTCCCATGCGGTGGCCCGCAGTTCATCTCCCATCCCATGCGGGCCCACATCCACCTGTGCGGAATGAAAGCATGTCACAACTAATGATGTACAACGATGGAGACTACTCAGGGCCCTCCTTTCTTTCTCTCTCTCTCTCTCTCTCTCTCTCTCTCTCTCTCTCTCTCTCTCTCTGTCAAAAATAAAAATAAATAAATAAAAATATATTAAAAAACAAAAAAAGAACTGGTACAACTACTGTGGAAGGCAGTGTGGAGATTCCTCAAAAAACTAGGAATGGAATTGCCATATGACCCAGCAATCCCTCTCCTGGGTATCTACCCAAAAAACCTGAAAACCTTAATTCACAAAGATATATGTACCCCAATGTTCATCGCAGCACTGTTCACGGTAGCCAAGTCATAGAATCAACCAAAGTGTCCTCTGATAGATGACTGGATAAAGAAGTTGTGGTACATTTATACAATGAAATACTACTCAGCAATAAGAGAAGATAAAATACAGCAATTTGTGACAACCTGGATGGACCTTAAAAACATCTTATTAAGTGAAATAAGTCAGAATGAAAGACTCAAGAAACATATGACCTCACTTATAGGTGGAATATAAAACTGAAAGGAGAAAAGACTCATGGACACAGTCAATAGTTTAGTGGTTACCTGAGGGTAAGCGGGGAGGTGAGTGGGAGAGATGGGTGGGAGGGTGTAGGGAGGGGGAATTAAACATACAGTGATGAAAAGTGAGCTGATTCTGGGTGGTGAGCACACAATGCTATGTACCAGTATAAACAATGTAATGTAGAATTATACACCTGGAAACAATGTAATTGATATTAATCAATGTCACCCCTATAAATTTAACAACTAAAAAAAGTAAATTAAAAAAGAAAAGAATTCATCTAAGAAAAAATGAATTCAGGAATTTATATTCATCAAGGAATAAGTATAATTAACATAAACATGTCACCAACACCACAGGGATGCTTTATACATTGTTTACTGAATTTCAAGTTTTATAAGAATTCCAGCGTATGCGTTTCATTTTGGGGCCAAAATTTACAATTTTTCTCCTTAGAAGAGGCAAGAATTTCCCACCCCCACCTAACTTGACCTTCTTAATTGAGCCTTTAACATCCAGCTCTCAATAGTTCAGGTTTATAGTCACTCTCAAAACTTGTAGTCTCTAATAAATCAACCAACCTTATAAATAACCAGGAATTTTTCCTTTGAGGTTAATGTCATTATAACTTAACTTATTTAATGATATTTTCCAGAGATAAAACAGGAAAAGTCTATGCCTTATTAGGAAAGTGTGAGTGGCACCAATGATCAAAACCTCAAAAGTGAGATGCATAGCTCTGTAGTAAATGTGATACTTAATCTAGAAAAAGACATCAGATTTCTCAGTCGAAATACCAGTATGTTAACTAAAATAAAAAAATTGATATAATTTAATTTTGTTCATGAATCTCATAATTAACTTTGAGGTTGAGAAGAATAAACAGGATTCAAATAGGATAAAAACAATCTGTCCTTTCACAGCCATTTGATGTTAAAGACATTATAGCTATTTGGAATGTTGATGGAAATATCACTACATGATATGAATACATAAGAAAATTACATACATTATATGATGTAATCTGTATGTTAGCTTTTAAGTGTATCCTATTTACCCATCCAGTTGGGAGGAATTAAAATAAATAAATAAAAGAGCATCACCCACCCCTCTCCAAAATAAATACCACATACAAAAATTAACTCAAAATGGATCATAGACCTAAAATGCAAGCCCTTAAAATTCTTAAGAAAATATAAGTGTAACTCTTCATTACTTTGGATTAGGCAATTTTTTTTAGACATGACATTAAAATCAAAGCCATTAAAGAAAAAAATGGAAAAACTGAACTTCCATGAAAACTTTTGTTTCAAAAGATATCAAGAAAATGAAAAGGAAACACAGAATGGTTAAAAAAAAAAAAAAAGTTGCAAATCACATATTCAATAAGTATATTAACCAGAATACATAAAGAACTCTTACAATTCAACAATAGACAACTCAATTAAAAAGTGTGCAGAAGACTTGAATAAACATTTCTCCAAAGAAGATATACAAATGGGCCAATAATATGAAAAGATGCTCAACATCATTAGCCGTCAGAGAAATGCAAATCAAAATGACAATGAGATACCACTTTATACTCACTGGGATGATTATAATAAAAAAGACAGCCAATAATAAGTTTTGAGAATGTGGAGAAACTGGAAACTTCATGAATTTCTAGTGGGAATGTAAAATGGTACATTCACTTTGGAAAACAACTTGCAGATTTTTACTAACTGATACAGAACTATCTTCAAGACAGTTCATGACTTAAGTGAAAATAAGCAAGGAGCATATTATAGTATATACAGTATGCAACCACATGTTTATAAAAGACAAAAAAGGAATATACAAAAACATATTTGCTACACAAGAAAAAGTTACACAAGTTGCTTCTGGGAATGTTTTCCAGGTGGCTGAACAGCGAGCAAGAGTAATATGAAAAACAGAAATAGTATTTAAAAGGTAACTTTATACTCTTTTATGTGCTTTAAATTTTGAACCCTGTGAATGTATTATCTATTAAAAATTAATACTTAAAATAGAAAGATTTAAGTGCTCCTTACAAATTACATATTAACAACCAAAATTTTATGAACACTAGTAAAAGCAGGAGTTGCAAACTCAAATCCCTTCAGACTTATTTTGTATTCTACCACGTAGCATAAATGAATGAAGTAGAGTATAAAACAAATAAGAGAAGCTTAAAATCCAACTAAAAATGGAGCAGCCACTACTGAATTCCAGCCAATTGCATTTATTCTGAAAAGCACACCTAATATTACCAGATCTTCCAATTTTTCAAGGCACCAGAAATCCAAATTTGTATGTGAAATGTCCTAATTTTTGATATTTGGCCAATACCAGCTAGTGTGCCAGATTTAGCCCTTAGGAGACCTTTTGTGACCTCTGATTTATAAAAAGTCCTGAATTCATGAACACATACTGCTTCCAGTTGCCTTTACAAATTTGGGAACCCTATATGCATTTTCTCAGTAAAGAGTAAAATAAGTAGCAATTTGGTTTCCAGGCCTATTTTACAGGCAAACTGTAATATTGAACTCATAGTACCATCATCTACCCTTTATGATTAACAATGTTTACACTAAACAACTTATTCTAAGTTTCAACTGTAGACTTTGGGGAGTATAAAATGGTGGACCCAAGGGTAATAAAAAGGTAGGAGATGACTGGGAAGAATTTAAGGGAATAAAAGGAGCCTTATGGGGGCACTGATGAAGGATCTTACGTAGGCTGACCATACATCCCATTTTAAATGGGACAGTACTATTTTATTCATATTTCAAAGCTGTCCCATCATTTTAATATAAACGATAATTTTGTCCCGTTTTTAATTTTTTGTAAAAAACTGAATGTGGGTTGTTTATTTATCATAAGGCTCTATGCTAATCAATGTGTGCAGGAAAACTACTACTGTGATGAAAGAGGAAGTTCCATTTACGTACTTTATCCAGTCAGGGCCAGGCTTCCTGAGCTAGCGATCAGACACAGTCCCATTGCTTGTCTGCAGCAGCAAATTCAATGGCAGTCACTCAGCCCCATTAAGTATGGGGGAGCCAGGAGGTCTTGATACACCCGAATTACTGAACAGGCTCACCTGGCTGTTTGCTTCTATCAGGTGAGGAGTGTGGGATGCAGTGACTGTCTTACTGTTATTTCTACCATCATTCCACACATAAAGAGTCTTTCTGCCTTACATTCAATTTGATTCAGACTTTTCAGACTCATATTTCAGTTCAACAAGCTGTTGTTAGCTATTTTTTTATTACATCAGCACAAAATAAATGGCTTGTGATAGCAGTCAGGGTAGGGTGTTCATACCTTTTTTTCTTCTTGGTATATGTTTATAACTTTTTTTGCAGCCTGGCCACTGAGGTCTTGCATTAAAATATTCAGTGTGGTATGTCACACAGATTTTTTTACAGCTCATGTAATATTTTATAGGTATATTATGATATATATATATATATGTGTGTGTGTGTATAATTTTTGTGTGTTTTATATGCAGCAAATTAGTGTTATTCATTTCTGCCCTTTTCCATGTTCTTTTGCAGTGAGTTTGGGTTGTTTTTTAGGTCTCTTATAGCCTAAAAATCTAGCTTAAGTGTTGAGACAATGAGGGCTATGTTAGTTGTAAAACAAAATTATGTCGTGAAGTGTGAGACGTTTTATGTTAAGTTGTTGAAAGAGCGAAATTTGATGCATAAGATCACTTCATCAGAGAAACATTCATAGTACAATCGTAGTGAAAAAGTCTCCCTCTATGTCTACCTACATTTTTGTATGAGTTCTGTCACTGAAGAATTATTGTTAACGCAATATGTTCATGTAATAAAACTTTTGTTATCATCTTACTTTTTCATGAATACGGAATATTACAACTGTGTCCCGTATTTGTCATCCCAATATCCCGTTTTTGTCTCAAGGAAATATGGTCAGCCTAATCTTAGGCAAGAATTCAGATTACTATAGTGGGTAGTGATATAAGCTTTCAGAATTTCTCTGAAGATCTGTGTCTTCTGTAGACAACAAACTTAGTAAAAGAAAAGAAAGGAGATGACGTACAACTATGGAGACTTCTCTGGGCCCTCCCCCTTCTCTCTGTCTGTCTCTGTCAAAAACAATAAAATAAATCTTTACCAAAAAAAAAAAAAAAGAAAGGAAAAAGGATTAATGTCTCAGCAGCAGCAATAGCTGAAAAGAGCTGCAGGCCCAGTTCCAAAGGGCCAGTGACCTCTAGAAGAATCCTGTCAGTTGCTCATAAGTCAGACATCATAAAATGAGTATGCCAAATAGTTAACCTTAACAAAAATTATAAAGCCAAAAGTAAATGCCATGCCCAATAGAAGATTAAAATAAAGTTTATTTTCTAAAGGTAAATTTTATTGCTAAAGTAACAATAAATTGACCTTTTTTTTTTTCTCACTGAAATTCACCCCTGAATGCTTCTACCAACTCTAAATTTTCTACTCATGTATATTCTACTTGAAGTTTATCTGTAGCAAAGGTTTAAGCTCAGGAGAAAAGTACTACATAGTACTTCTTCTGATTACACTTGCTAACATTTGCTTAATGATGTAGCTAAAGAAATGAAACTATTTTAAAGCTATCCTAAGAGTAAACGATTTAAAAATAAAATCTGAAAATTTTTGGAAGTAAATTATTGAAGATACTTCACAATATGACTTTACCATATAATTATAAAGAATAGTCTGCAAGCTTTTTTTTAAGATTTATTTTATTGATTTTGACAGAAAGAGACAGAGAGGGCCCAGAGCAATCTCCATAGTTGTACTCTACTTTGACATGGTTTTGTTCCACACAGGTGGGCGGGGGCTGTGCAGGGCGGGAACTGATCTGGGGGCATTCCACATTTGGGTACACACGGGCCAGGGCCGGGATTTGATCCTCAGTCCCCAGGGCTGCAAAGCGAGCACTTAACCCACTGAGCCATCCCAGCATCCCCTCTGCAAGCTTTTTGACAACCTATTTCTGAAGATCAACTGATATGTGTTCAAGTCACCATTAAAACTACTTTATCGTTCCTAGGTAAAATCTAGAAAAATAATTCTGCTACACAGAAAAAAAATCACATGTTATCTATATTGCAACAGGAATGACCAGTGGATTGACTTTATGGGTACTTCATCCCAATTAACATGGAAAATTGAGATGCTGCTCTAAGTCATAGCTTACCAAGTGTCCACACCCTACCATTAGGATAGAAATAAAATGCACAACATAATTTAGAAAGGGTGCTAAAATTATAATGTGATTAGTACTTTTTAAGTAAGGAGATACTCAATATTTCCTATTACAATTATTTACTTAACTAGACACCAAATCCTATTCTAGATAGGATATGCTTATAATGCTTCAGAATATTTTTAAAACAATCATTAGCCTATATCTGCATTTATATAGATTCACTCACAAAGAGAAAGCCCTTGAATGTTTCTTTTATTTCTTGGCTCAAATAGTACAAGTACCATAGCCAGCAGACAACATGGAAAGGAAAAGGAAAAAGTGTAAATAGGAATGAGAGATTTCAGGTTTTGAACCTGAAATCAGTCTTAGAAATTATATTAGCCTGTTTTTAAAGGGAAATGTTAAGATATTTTTATTGATTATATATATACCTTGCTGAGCTAAAGTTGATCTTAGCATTCCAGTCTTTGACCAGATTTTTATTTGTCCATCTTCTCCAGCTGTAAAGAGAAAATAATAATTGATAGTTTTACTTACTATAATAAATTTAAACATTATATTTTTATATATATACATAAATCAGTAGTATCTATATTAATGCATACTTAAAATTCAGACAAAATTTACTTATATTAAATAGCAATGCTTCATAACTGTAAAATTTAATGAAATTAATTTGCAATAATTTTATCAAAGTAGCCTAATTTCCATGACAAAATTTGTTTCCTTTAATATTAGAAGAGTTATAAGTATATTATTTAAATAATGCTTTAATTTTCACTGAAATCTTCATCCTAGAATTCTAAGACAAGTGCTTTCAGTGTAATAAGAATCACAGCCAATTCCAGTGAGTTGGAACTGAGTGGATGAAATAGTAGACAACTCTTTTGAATAGCTTGACTAAAACAGGAAAAAAGAAAGAGGAAGTTATAGCTAGAGAGTATTATTTGTTAATGGAGGGATTTTTTTTAAGATTTATTTATTGTTTGAGAGAATGTGAGAGACAGAGAGAGAGAGAGAGAGAGAAGGGGAAGGGTCCAATAGCCTCCATAATTGTACATCATTAGTTGTGACATAGTTTCTTTCCGCACAGGTGGATGTGGGGCCACATAGGGTGAAAGCTGAACCGGGGTTACCAGTTGCACCACAGTTCAGTCAGATGTACCACTGTTCAACCAGTTGTACTGCAGTTCAGCACATGGGTTTGCATGGGCTGGGGCAGGGCCGGAATTTCATACCCAGACCTCACTGTTGCAAGGCAAGTGCTCAACTGCTGAGCTATTTCAGCATCCCCACGGAGGGATTTTTACTTTTTTCTTCTCGATTTTCATAGAAGATGACATCTGAACACATTTACACACTGAAGAGAAACAACTGGAAAAAGAAATTGAGAAACCAGAAGAGAGAAGGCTAACTCACCGAGAAAAGTCCTACAGAAGGCCCAGGGGATAGGTATGGTGGTTTCTAAATGTATTCACAAATTCTTTGTTATTCCTCTTTTTTAAGAGGTGCAGTTTAATTTCTCTCTCCTTCAATATGAGCTATAGGAGTGACTTGCTTTTAACAGAATGTGGTGGAAATGATAGGATATGACTTATGAGAGTGGGTCAAAAATATATTGTAGCTTCCATCTTGCTCTCTCTTGGATTACTCAATGAAAAACCAGCTGTCATGTTGTTAGAACACTCAAGCAACCCTATGGAAAGTCCCAGGTGGTGAAAAACTAAGGCTTTCTGCCAATAGTCAGAGAGGAACTAACATGTCTTGCCAATAGCCATGTGAGTAAACTATCTTGGTGGCAGATTCTCCAGCCCCAATCAAGCTTTCATATAATTGTAGCTCCATCCAACTTCTTGAGTCCAGAACAGAACCACCCAGCCAAACTGTTCCTTGTCCTACAGAAACTGAGCTAATACATGTTTATTATCTTAAGTAATTAACTTTTGGGATAATTTGTTATGCAGCAATAGGTAATATACAAGAGGTAAAGAGGAGAATTCTTGCAGTAGGGCAAGAGATGGGAGAGATACAGAAAAGGGTCAAGGGCAGTTATTGAGAATATTTTGAATTTTAGAATTTTAAAGAATTACAACTTTTATTTTCCCTTTACTTGACCATTCCAAAAGCATTCTGTGACAGAACATCCTCTATAAGTCATATAAGAAAACTAATAATTAATATGACATTCTGAATTATAACATTATATAGCAGTTAGATCAATATTGTGACATTTGCTATTAGACAATGAAAAACTATTGCTATAATAAATAAAAATATTCTGTCCCTTTGGAAATTTGTCTTTAAAAATTTCATTTTAAATGTCATTTTTGCAGACAACTTACCTGTAACTAATGCTGTTCCTTCATAATTCCATCTTCCTGCAAGTACTGCTCCACAGTGAGCTTCCACACTTTTTTCCACTCTTCCTAACTTAGAAATCAGATGAAATTTACCTAAAAGAAATTATTTCTTTAGAAATCTATTTTATGAAAATAATTTATTCAATTACCAACATCAGTTGAGTACTTACAACTAGACTAGTTAGCACAGTGCTAGGCACTGGAGACAAAAGAACAAATATAATTATTTTTATTCTCAAGAAACAAAAATTTATTGAATTTAAGAAGAGTTTTGGTTTTGTAGTCTTGCTTTTTTTTTTTCAGGCTTCAGAAAAGCTAGAAAAGGTATGAAGGAGAGGACCCACAATAGTTAAATGTTGTTAAAAGAAATAAAAGCTTATTTTAAAATTTTAAGAGTTTATTTGAACAAAAATCTATTCCAATCAGGCAGCGCCAAATCAGAAGTGGCTGGGAGCACTCCACTGACAGGGGTTCAGAGAAAGGCTTTTATAAAGAAAAGACAGAAGCAAAGTAAGAAAATTATTGATTCACTATCGCTTAAAGCCTAGTTGACTATGATTGGTTGTCCTTAGGTTTCAATTTTGTAACCTTGAGGCATTTACAAACTTAGATTTTGGTTTGCTTACATAGGCCAACAGCATTAGAGTCACCTCAGTCTAATAACCTCTTTGTTTAGTTAATTTACCAATTGACAATCCCAAATTTAAAAATACTTGCCTTATAGGATTTTACACTGTGCCACACACCAGGTAGACAAAAAGAAACAGGTTACTTGGTTGCTATCCTCAAAAAGTTCACACATATATAGGCAAAAAGTTAAAAACTTACAACTTGAAAGTGCATAGAGAATATGAGAGATGTTAGGGGACAAATCAACTATGCAAAGAATAAGTAAGTGCTATAGGAGCCGAGAAAAGATCAGTGTGGTTTTGAATGATCATGAAGTCTAATAATACATAACTCAAAATAAATCAAGTACAGTGAAATTAGAAACTTCCCCCAAATAAATTATACATATACATATACAAAGGCTGTCTGGACAGAATATAGCCACGTAACCATTCTCATGTTGACAATGGCTGGATTTTTTTCCAGACAGCAAATATGTATATTTATAATTTAAACATAAAAGAATAATGTGGTTGCCTAACCAAATTTTGTCTCAGAGGATTTATTCTGTTTAAATTCACTTTTAATTTAAAGCTTTTCAAGATTTGGCTTATTATTAATAATTCATTAAAAATATATTTAAGTCAAATGCTTAAGATGGCTTTAAAACATGTCTCTGGAGAACTTTACCTAATACAGATGGTTTTAAAACATTTAACACCTAGCACCCTGTGGTTATTTCACTGACCACCTACCTACACATTCCCACCAACAAACTCATTCCCTCTTTTTTACACAGTGTACATTTTGTGTAGCCCTGTTGTAGCAGATTTTTTATCGGTCTGTAATTCATTTCAAGGCAGGGAGCCATGTCTTAGTCATATTTTTATTTGCAATAATGCTTTTACATAATCAACATTTATTAAATTTAAACAACTCAGTAACCATACCCAGTAACTAAAAATAAATAAAATAAAATGGATTACTTTGACATTTCTCTTCTTTCTCATTCAGTTTGATATTTTGCTTGTCCCATCCTTCATTTTCTAGCTCCTCAAACCTTTACCTTCATCCAACCACCCACTAACACCACTAGCACCATCTACTTTCCCCCAAACCTCCCTTTTAGTTTTATATTTACTGCTGGGTCATTTTTAAATGTAACAATTACTTTAAATTCAACTGTGCTATTGCTCTCTTGATGAGACTAATTTAAAATTACAAAGAAAATACCAGGTGGAAAAATCTCCAAAGAGAAAAATGTAAAGATAACATATAGTAAGTGGAAAACTAATTCTATGGTCATTGTTTACTTTATCTAGGTCTGTCTCACTAAATGTTAGCGTATTGCCCAGCATAAAATATCCACATACTAAACATATAATGAATGAATTCATCACCAAAGAGATTAACCAAGTAACTCTTGAACTATATATGAAGGATCCAGAAATTGCCTTTCAACTTATACCATATTTCAGAAATGTTATGTATTTAGGCCATTTTTTTAGCCTAAAATACCTAATACTGACTTTCTGCCAAGTGCTAAAATTATTCTTGATTTCTGTGACCTTCCCATGACAGAAGACATACAAGGGCTATCTTGAAAAGACCCAGCCATGTAATCGTTCTCATTTTATTGACAACGGCTGGATTCTTTCCGGATAGCTCTTATACTGGGACAACTAAGGTCAGCTTTTTGCATAGATTTGGCCCTTAGTAAACATTTGGCCTTTGCATATTGGTAATTATTACAAATTGCTGACTAGCACACCCAGAGTAAAGTATAAATATAAAATTACATCAAATATTTAAAAACCGATCATTAGCCACTTAACTCTTGGTTCTTCTTTCTAGCTTTTCTATAACTTTTTAAAAGTGAAAGACCAAAACTAGAGATCAATTAATTTATTTCCAATTATTTGCTAGGAGTGGGGCTGGGAAGACAACATAATATGATTCATTTATTGATTTATTAAATAAATAATAGATAATATGGATTTAAAAAACATGGATATTTAAATATTTATTTTTATTGATTTTTGACAGAGAGAAACAGAGAGAGACAGAGAGAAGGGGGAGGGCCCAGAACAGTCTCCATAGTTGACATTAGTTTTCCATATAGTTTCACTCCACAGGTGGGCACAGGGCTGCGCAGGGCAGGAACTGGATCGGGAGCCTCCCACATGGGTCCCAGCAAGAACTGAACTGGGGGCACAACCCAGTTCAGCATGTGGGTCCGCATGGGCCGGGGCCGGGATTCAATCCCTGGTCCCCAGGGCTTCAAAGCGAGCACTTAACCTGCTGAGCCATCCCAGCTTCCCCTACATGGATATTTAAATCTTGAAGTGTGAAAGTAATCTCTTGTTAAACAAAAGATAAATTAAAATGAGGAAAATGTTATAAAAGAGGACAGAGGAAATAGACTACAGTTATATGAAACACATTTTTTAAAGTTAGAAATGCCTTAAGGAATGTCAAGAAACACGAGAAGGCGTGGAATAGGGTGTTAGGAAAAAGGGCACATGAGCACTTTTGCAGACCACTTTAATAGCAGAAACGTTTTTGCAAAGTTTTCAAAAAGGCACAAAGATCAGTAACTGCTAACTTCTGATAAAAAGAAATAAACACACCAATTTTTCTTAAAGTGGGATTTTTAAATGGACATATTAACTCGTAAAAGAATATAGGGATTATTTTAAGACATCTAATATAATGTATGAAAATATCAACTTTCAGTAAATATAATTTAAGGAGTTTTTAATGGCTTTATAAAAGATTTTATACCAGCATTCCTTTACATAGCAGCTCCCTTAATGTATTTTAAATAATTCACCTCTTTTTAAAATGTAAATCTTTTAACACAATGTTAAAGAGATATTGCCTCTAAAACTGAGATACAACTTCATGAAATATTCAAAAAGAGGTAATAATGTCGAAGAGAGAATTATTGGCAAGACAAAGCACTTGGCAAAAGTTTGCTTTATGTATTTCAGGACCTGCCACCAAAACCCAGGAATTTTTGCTTAAGATTTATATTTTTGTTTTTAGAGGTGAGAGAGAGAGTGAGAGAGCGAGAGCGCCCAGAGCAGTCTCCAGAGTTGTGATTTCATTTCATTCTACACAGGTGGATATGCGGCCAAGCAGGGCTGGAACTGAACCAGGGGCATCCTGCATGAGAGGCGAACACCTTTACCATAGAGCCATTCTGCCTGTTACCGGTTGCGCTGCAGTTCTGCTTGTAGGTTTGCACAAAAGGCCAGAAACCAAAACCCAGACCTCATGGTTGCAGGACAAGCACTCAACAGATGAGCTATCCCAGCATCCCAACCCAGGGACGTATTTTTGAATGTTGCCACTAACATCACAGAATAGGGAGGCAGGTCAAAGGGAACACTGAGTGATGAACAAACTTAAAAACGGCCATCTTTTCTTCCAGTGTTGAGGGGGAAAAAAATCAAGAAGAGAAAGTTGGTGGCAAAAAGAAAAAAACAACAACAAAAAAGCAGAGCGGGGGAGGGGGGTGGGGGGGAAACTTTTCAAACAACGAATTAAATCTTGAAGAAATATATATTTTTTTTAGTATTGAGTTAACATAAAAATGAAAAAGCTCTAGAGCTCTGCTGTATGACATTTTGTTTATGGTTAACAAATACCAAATTGTACAATTAAAAATTTGTTGAGGGTAGATCTCATTTTACATGTTTTCTTTTTTCCAGAATAGGTTTTTTTTTCAAGTATTGGGTTAACAAAGAACATAGCACTAATATATAAAATGACCTCAAATTATTTATTGAGATGGAAAAATAGTAACTTTACAGTAATATAGTTTAGTACAGTAGATTTAGTTTAGTACAGGAGATTACAGTTTAATTTAGTAAACACAATCTTTTGAAGTAATCAAAGTTAATATCACTAGTAACAGGTCAAACCCAGCATCACAAATCTCCTAATCTGATGTCCTAAGTACTGATGCTAAAAATGTATAAACTAAATCTAATCGGGAGGAAACATCCAACAAAAACAAATTGAGGGACTTTCTATAAAAGTAATAGACCTTTATTCATCAAAACTGTCAAGATTATAAAAGAAAGATTGAGGAGTTGTTTAGATTTAAGAAGGCTAGAGAAGCATGTACCAGAAAAAATAAATGTCTATGAAAGACATTAAGACATTGTTACAATTTTAGCATGAATTATAGATTAGATCATAGTATTACATCAATGTTAAACTTCCCAATTTTGATCAATGTGTTATGGTTATGTAACAGAAAATCCTTATTCTTAGGAAATACAATGAAATATTTATGCTTAAAATGGCATACTTGTCAACTGCTCTGAAGTGTTTCAGGAAAAAAGCGTGTGTTTGTGTGTGTGTGTGTAGGGTGGGAGGGAGAGGGAAGGAAAGAGAGGAAAGAGCCAATAAAAAAGAATGAGTCAAAATATTATAGTGAATCTGAATAAAGAATATGCAGGAATTATTTGTTCAATTCTTGCAACTTTTTTGAAAATGTGAAATTATACCAAAATTGTTTGTTTCTTTTAAGACATCCCTTCATTTTGTCATCTGAGTAAACTTAATTCTAGTTGTGGGTCACAGTCAATTTTCTAAGCACAGGAAGTACTTTCTCATTTAAGCAAAGTTCAGAAAAATAAGGTTAAAAAAAACAACCATAAACTTGGTCTATAAAAGACGTGGAATCTGATGTGATTGTCTGCCATAACATCCCCTCCCTGTTCTGGTTACAAAAGCCCTCTCTTCTCCTTCCCTCTCTTCTCTTTCCCTCTCCCTTTCCACAGTGGCCTGATGCCTGCAGTACTCAATCCATGCCCCATTCCCTTAACTAAAGTGATTCACTCAAGGGATGGGCAAGCTCTTCCAGGACCCTTCTCTGCTACTTGCCTGTAGGAGGTATTGAGGAAGATGCACTCTCTCTGCTGACCTTTCTTTTCTAGTTGAGTTACACTTGGGCTCCTGGCTGCCATCATGCTCACCTTATAGGGAGAACCTATCCAAGAGATGGGGAGAACAGGGGCCTGATGCAACTATGCTTAAAGATCTACCCCTGGAACCAAAAAACTCCATCAGTGCTTAAGTATTAGTCAAGTAAGTTTCTGTCACTTTTGATGAATGTACTCTTAATTGACATAGTAGGAAAAGTGTGGTAAAGACAAAAACAGTTCAAATTATTTCCAAGAAAATGAAAACATTCCTTTAAAAGTAGACAAATCATACTTTTTACTCACCAATTATAAAACTATAGTCAAATTAAATAAATCTCCAACTATGTAAGGAAAAATTAACATGTACTAGAAAACAAAGATTATGTTTAATAGCTTACTAAAAGAGTGCCTATTGTGTCCATATTTTTTAGTGTAATTATGTTACAAAGTTAAATTTGAAACACTAGAAACCAAACCTGATAACAGCCTGACAACTAATAAGAAAGCACAGAAAAAGTAAAGGCCAAGGTTCAGATTCAATTCCAGAATACACCAGTTTAATTCACTTTCTTCCATGACAATAGTTTTATAGCCTATACACAAATGAACTGACTACACATAGAAAATGCACAAAATGTACAGATAAAGGTATGCAGATCTACAAATAATGGTTTTGTATAACAACTCAAAGTGTAAGTCATACTAATATGCTATGGCTTTTAAATACATGAGCATAAAACATTAAAAACTTACCATCAGAACTTGTGAGGACAAAGCTTTCTGCTTGAGTTTGTTTCTTTGTGCCTAAACTTTTTGGAAACCAGTGGAGATCCATTGGGTAAATATCATCAGGAAGCTTTACTATTTGACTTGTTTCACTGGTTAGCAAGTTCCACTTCACTATTTGGTGATCATCACTACATGAATACAGTTCTTCAGCAGTAGTCCAGCCCACACAGCTTACTAATTCTTGATGTATCACCATGTTAAGGACACATAAAACACACAAAAGTCTTAAATCTTAGTAAATAAAATAATGTCCTGTGCAGATTATGAGTATAAAATAGGATAAAATATTTCAAGCTTCTAAATGTAGTTTTCATTTTATGAATGAAAAGCAAGGTAAGAAATCCAGACTCTAAATGAGAAAAAAATACATATTTGACTAAATGAAAAATTTTTAATTATATTACAAAAAAAAATCCATAAACAAGGTCAAAAGATACACAAACACATTTAACAGATCAAAAGGCATGAAAGAATCTACACTAAACTATTTTAGGATAGGTGGGGGAAAAAAGGGAACTATACTTTTTTTGTTTACGTATATCTGTATCATTTAAGTTATTATAGTAAGCATGTATTATTTTGATGTTTTAAAAAATAAAAAGGTTGAAATATAACAGTAAAATATCTGCTTAAATTACACATTTTAACAATTTAACTTGGGAAAAAAGTATGTCTTAACAGCTGAAACTAAAACCTTATGAAACTTATTGACATTAAATTCAGGAAACAGTTCAACTACAATTTACTGCACCTATAAAGTACATAGTGCTGAATGAGATATAAACTCTAAAATTCTTACTTTATTTAACCCACTGTTTTGGTCTCTGATTTCTCAGAATTTCTGTAAATTGAGGTGCTCAAGTAGCCTTCACAAGCTGTTTACTCAAGCTTGATTGAATGTCTAGAGAAGGCATTTTAGTTTGTCATTTAGGAGGGACCCTTTTTCTTGCTTATATCTGGATTTCTATATTACTAGAGCATTCCTAGTCAGGTTGTTTGTTCTCTTGTAGTTGTTGTATCATCCTTTTACTTCCTCCTCTTCTCATCAGTGCTTTTTATTGGCTTACCTAAGTATTGAATAAACTATAAGGAACAAGAGACAATGTGCCATAATTATTCTGGGATGTTCTAAGAATTTTTTTAAAGAATTATTTTTATTGTTTTTTTGACAGAGAGAGAGAGAGAGACAGAGACAGAGAGAAGGGGGAGGGCCCAGAACAGTCTCCATAGTTGCACATTATCAGTTTTTCCACAAAGTTTCATTCCACAGGTGGGCATGGGGTTGCACAGGGCAGGAACTGGGCCGGGGTCTCAGTCCGGCAAGAACTGAACTGGCGGGCACTCCCCAGTTCAGCATATGGTTCTCCACGGGCTGGGGGTGGGACTTGATCCTCAGCCCCTGGGGCTGCAAAGTGAGCACTTAACTCACTGAGCCATCCCTGCTTCCCCTAAGAATTTTTAATATTTCAAAATGTAACAGATTAAGCAAATAATCAAAAGAAATTATAAAAAAAAGAAATTATAGGGAGACCTTAAGAGCCTTTAGATAAATAGGTAATAGAGTGGCAATGAAATACTCAGAATTCAAAATGTATAATTTAAACAAATGGACCTAGATGTCAATAGACCATTACCGAAAAAACACTGTTCCAATATATTTTCTATAGCCTAAAAATTGTTAGGTAAAACCTTTAGAAAGGGAGAATGTTAGACAAAACCTAGAATGGGAGAAAACACACACACACACATCAAACCATAAAATATTAAGCTTATCCTTACATAAACTGCTGTAAGTACATATTAGATGTGCATGCTGGATCTTCATACTAATACATAAACCAAAATTATGAGGGAAATGAGAGGACGACCAGATTAAGAAAGTCTAAAAAATTCAAAAAGTTTTAACGAATGTCTAAATCAGTGCTTTTCTATCTCTGATGAAGGACCATATTTTTCTTTATTTCAAATTTGTCACAGATCAAAACTGTGTAAGATAATCTGAAATAAATTACTAGGAAAATGATCTTATATTTGTTTGTGACACTGTCAAATTGCTAAAAAAAATTTTTGTTTTTACCTCTTTCAATTGTTACTTATCCCTTCACAGACCTGTAATAAAGTCTGTAAGTGATAATTTTTAGAAGGGCTGGTCTAAATAACTAAGTATGAAGGTAGATGGGGCTATCATATCTTCCTGACACATAATTGGGAATTCTTGCTGACAAAATACAAGGTCATAAGTTTAAGAAAATATTTATAATTGCCATCTTCCTACATGAAATAATAAAGGTCTAACTGCTCAGATTTCTACAACTTGTCCTCCACATTATCATGAGTATGAACAAATAGAACTGAACTCATGAAAAAACATTCTAGATCACACTAGCAAAAAAATTATTTGGTTTTTTTTTTTTTAAAAAGGTTCTCTTTAAGATCCTACTAGACTAAACAAAAACTTTTTTATGTACTTAAGTATGGTACTCAAGTAAAGTAAGAAAAATGTCAATAAGAATTTGAAAGTAAGATTTAGAGTAAATAGTTTGCTTTGGAAAATTACCTACAACACATGATCTCAAATATTTCAAAACAATTTAGCTAACTGCATTAAAGAAATGAAAAACATAAATCCATCCTCCAAGTCGAGTATAAAACAGAAGAACACATTTAACAATATTCTAGTAAGATGATCACAATAAGGCCTATAATATTAAAAGGATATGTTTTGGTTCTTTTAAAAGAGATATCTTCAGTCTCATGTTTCTACTCTCCAGCAAAATTTCAAAATGCTACTCGATTATATTCACTGTAAAAATAAAAATTAAAAGAGAAATGTAAAATCCTCATTAAATACAAACACATCTACACAATAGAACAAAACAAAATATCTTGACACCCCAAGGACACTGACACACCTTTAATTCTGCTGGTATCAAATACATGGAAAGAGGATGAAAACTAGTCAGTGTGCCAGTCCTGCCAAGGGGTGACTGGAGGCTTTGGGTTGGATTCCAGAGGTCCTCTACACACTGCCTGAAACAGTCCTACAAGTGCAGAACACCGCTAAATGTGTTCAGATAAATAACTTCCAAAGGTTATCCTGAGGCCAAATCAAAAGATTCTGTAAACTGGAAACCCCTCAATGGCAGATCAATGTTGGTCCTGCTGAATGGATGGATATACATTAGAGTAAATTCCCAAGGTCTGATCGAGGGCCTTAATTCTGGAACCCATGTGGGAATATTATGACATCATCAACCTAGTGGTCCAAATCCGAGGTTTACTTTCTACTGAAAGTAGAGTAAACTGACTCAACAGTTATGGTTGCCATGGTCACAATGTAAAAAATAATTGAGTTATTTAAGGCAGAGGTAATAAATCCATTATAAAAGTTATATAAAAATCACAATATAATTGCCAAATAGTAATTTGGAAAAGGAAGAGTAATACTCCATCAAATAACCATGTCATCAAAAGTTACAATCCAAGAAAATGCTAAATTGCCTGAGTCTAATCCCATAGTTAATTGGATTCTTTCTGAGTAATATCACTATCCTAAAAATAAATAAATTAATTAATTAAATGAAAGGGTAATTAAAGGAACAAAATCCTCTTCACCAAGTTGAAAATTCTAACTGCATCAGAGGTGCTGAATATATGAGGGCTATCTGAGGAAAAAATCCAACCACAAATGCCTCTATTTTCATATTACACAGCTGGATACTTTCTGGACAGCCCTTGTAGATAAGAATTCAGCAGGTCTCCCTTAGATAATTCCAGGAAGACTTTTAGATCAGCAAAGTGCTAAATATTGCTGTATTTCTTTTTCTTTTTTTTAATATATTTTTATTTATTTATTTATTTTTGACAGAGAGAGAGAGAGAGAGAGAGATACAGAGACAGAGACAGAAAGAGAACTGAACTGGGGGAGCTCCCAGTTCAGCATATGGTTCCGCACGGGCCGGGGCTGGGATTCGATCCTCGGTCCCTGGTGCTGCAAAGGGAGCGCTTAACCCACTGAGCCATCCCGGCTTCCCCATATTGCTGTATATCAAAACACCTTTTTCACTTATTCTACTCATACATTTGTTAGACAGCGAGAAAAGAAACATTAAAATCACAGAAAAAAATTTGACGTTTTATGGTCAGCCAATATACAGCTAGGGTGAGAATCCTTCTCTCTCTTCCAGTTCACTTAGGAAGATTTCTGTTCAACAGCCAAAGAATGAAACTATGTGTAACAGCCGTAGCAAGAATACAATCTCTCCCCAGCACACTTCACAAGCTCAGTTTTTGGTCCTTAGGTGTTTCAACATTTTTCTCAAAACTCCTTCTTCCTTTCCACCAGAACTCCTCCAATTAGAAAGGGAAAAAGAGTAAACAACTTTATTCTACTTTTTCACAGTAATTCAAATTCACCCAGCTTATCAGTATTTTAAAAGAATAAAGGCATGTCACTGAATTTCCACAGTGCACCATTTTTTAACTGTGCTTCAAATAAATAAATAAAATAGTTGTTGGAAAAAAAGACAATAAAGGCAAATAAATTATTGCTTCTGGAAATAACAACATAAAAGACAATAAATAAATAGAAAATCTGAATGTGCAATTACAATCAGAAACTTAAAAGATCTTTGACAAAGGCATGATCTATCTATCCTAGATCAAAACACCTCAAACTGCTGAAATCCATAATAATTAGAAATAATTTCTCATCCAAAGAGCTCATAATCCCATATAAGTAGTAAAAGTATGTTTTTTATGGAAAGAAATCTACAACCATTCAGAAACATGGTGCCAAGGAATCACAGAAAGAGGAGGGTCATTCTAACACTGGGAAGATTTTCCCTTGCTTAGAAAGATCTTCCCCATACATCCTAGTTAGCTGAGATCGTGCGCATGAAGGATATGTGCATTCTGACGTGAGATTCAATAGAAGAACAGTGGAAAAGTAATATTAAAACAATCAATTCGGAGAAGTGCAGAGATGCCTGAAGGCTGCATTGCAGCAATTTTATCTGCCCATGGCATTGGTCACCTAGGATCTAACTAGTCAGTGGTATTGGGGCACAGCGGGAGGAGGAATGTGAAGGGAGATCATAAAAAGGCAGTTTCTAGAGTATAGAGAACTTGACCTACTTCACAACTTTATATAAGGGGCACCTATGCCTTGGCTACCAAAAATCATTTGTAAGTGTTCTTTGGTCTACTATATGTCAACATTCTTGGGGATTAAGAGGAAAAAAATGTGCTCAGAAAACCCTGACAGTCCAACTACTGAAATATACTCCAATTCTGGCCACCTGTCAGTACGGCCATCATAGTCCAAAGCCACCATCACCCCCTGTCTTGGTGACTGCAGTAGCCCTAGAAGTACCTTCCTGCTCCTCTACACTTACCCCTTCAAACTCTTCTAAACATAGCAGCCAGTAATGCTTTTAAGGCTAAGTTACAACATGAAGGCCAGTATGGCTAATACAGAGTGAAGGGAGTGGCAGGAAACCGGGGGAGAAAAGGAGATACAGATCATATAGGGGCCTGAAAAACCACAATAAAAGCTTCAGTTTTTCTTCTGAATGAACAGAGAAACCAGTGGAGGCTTATAAGCAACGAGATGATATGACCTGACTTACACTTTCAAAGTATCAGTATGGATGGTATGTAAAAAAGAGAGAGAGAGCAAGGATGAATAAGACGAGATGCAGGGAGGCCAGTTAAGATTCCAATAAACCAGAAAAGAGAGGAAAGCGGCTTGGATGGGGAAGGCAGTAGTGGTACAAATGATATGTGGTGGTCATATCTAAATATATTTTGAAATAAGTTTCCAGGATTTGTTGATGAATTGGATTTAAGAGAAAAGGGAATAAAAAATGATTCTGAAATTTCAACAATGGAGATGTCATTTACTGAGATGAGGAAGATTGAGGGAGGAACAAGTTGGAAGGAATGATATCAAAAATTCTGTTTTGAATATGTTAAGACTAAGGTGCTTATGAGACATGCAAACAGAATTCAAGGAGAAATGGGTATACAAGCCGGGAGTCAAAGGAGAGGTAGTAGCAGATGTTAGCACACAGATCATGTTCAAAGTCATGGATAAGATGAAACTACCCAGCTATTAATACATGAAAAGGTAGTAGTTTCAATGGCTTTGAAATTCTACGAAACTCGGAAGAATTGTCTGCCTTAAGATTCTACAGGAATAAAACTAGAGAAGAACAAGTGGAGACACACAGACAATCCATGCCTAAAACACATTTTGGGAGAGAGTATAGGTATTGGAAGTGATGAGGTAGGTTAAGACTGAAAAGTGGGGAAGCGTGGATGGCTCAACGGGTTAAGTGCTTGCTTTGCAGACCCAGGGACTGCGGATCGAATCCTGGCCCTGGCCCTGGCCTCTGCAGACCCATAAGCTGAGCTGGGCTGTGCTTCCCATTCAGGAGGCCCGAAGATGATGTGCAGCTATGGAGACTGCTCTGGGCCCTCCCCCTTCTCTCTGTCTCTGTCTCTCTCTGTCTCTCGGTGCTAAAATATTCACTGAATAAGGAGAAATAGAAAAGAGATGTGCAGATGACTGTAAAAAGGCAGGGTAGAGAATGGTTTAATCTGTTTCAAGAGAGTAGGGGATTTTAGAGAGAAAAGAATCAATTGTCCAGATACACAAATGAGAAACATCGCCCTTTGACACATGGGAGTCTGGGAGGCAAAACAGCCTCCACTTGAGCAGGCCATAGGGAAAGCAGTTTCCTTAAGAAACAACCATATGTAGTTGGACAATGAAGGTGAAGTCATCATTCAGAATTAAAGCTGAGGACACACACACAGATTTGGCCAATGACACACTGAGTTCTGAAAGAGAATGGAAGGATTTAGGCAGGAAAGAGCTAGGAGTTTGGGATGGGTGGCAGGAAATTGTCAAAACAGATGACTGTCTTCCAATATTCATTCATCCCTACTGATAGGGTAGAAGAAACTGAATTGTTGCTGCACACCTGGCCACCTAGAATAAAGGCTATGTTTCCCAGCTTCCACTAGGTCTAGCTACATAGGGCATTAAGAATCCCAAAATCCACATGCAAATATTACAACATCATCAATCTAGTGGCCCAATCTGGGATGTATATTCTGTGAGGAGTAGATAACAATGTCTACAAGAAATAGACCCACAGTGGCAAAATGAAATGACTTATTTACTTTTTAAGGAAGCCATTTTATTACCTCTTATAAAAGTTATATAAACCACAGCATAATTGGCAAACAAAAACTTAGAAAATAAGAGTAACATTCTCCATGCCAATCAAGGCCATGTGTAACATGGTAACAGACAGAAGAAATCAAGACTGTTGGCCTTGTGGAGACTCATATCAGTCCTGTACCACCTATTCAGACTTTTAAGGAATAGAGAATAAAGTCTTATTGTGTTTACATTACTGTTATGAATAGCTAAACCTACTAATGAACTAATGCAAGGAATTAAAAGAGTGTTGAATGTGAAGACTGAAGTAAACGGGGGTGTGGCACAATGGGATAGTTCCTATGGGAAGGTGGATAATTTATATTGTAGCCTTCATCCTGGAACTGGTCTACGTAGTTTGTAGGGTTGATTTGAGTTTTGTAAGGGAGGAAGAGGCAATCTTGCTAGGAGCATATGGAACTCTGAGATTCCTTTTTCAATCCTGCTAAGGGTGTTAGGATTTACTTCAATAGGCAGTTTAGGGAGGAAAAGGGTTTGCAGAATTATAGAGGGAATAAATAGCCCCAACCTTTTCTCCTAATTTTCCACACCTTAAACTGTGGGCTGTCCTTGTATGTCTTCTGTATTTACACTCACTGCCATAGTGATCTCACCCAGTTTCATGACATGATATAAATGTAAATATAATGACTACATGGTGACAATTCTCCATTTCATATGTCCAGTTCAGTCCTCTTCATTGAACCCCCGACTTTTACATTTAACTATTTGAGAACTCTATTTGAAAGTCTAACAGACATCTCAAACTTAAGATCCAAATCAAACTCATGATCTTTCCTCCAAATAAGCATGCTCCTTACCCCAGGTCTTTAATTTTAGAAGACTTGAGGCTGGAGTTACTGTAGCTTTCCACAGCAGGGAGAGAGCCTGGAGGTGCCAGAAACCACTAGAGCCTGAGAATAATGCCAAAATAATGCTTTGCAAAGCAGAGCAAAGAAAGAAAGAAACCAAATCTTGGTGTCTTTGTTTAAATACTGTATCCAGTTATACTCATCTGAGTTTTTGGTTATGGGAACCAACTTTTGTTTCTTTATCAAGACAGTTTAGATTGAGTTTTCTGTCACTTGTGATCTAGAGAGTTTCACTTGAGACATTACTGTAATTATTTCTTCTTCTTAGATTCTAAGAATGGACATTTTCTGGTGCTATCCTCTCTTTACACAAACCTTAAAAAACAAATCTATTATTAGGGTTGCAACTATTCTCTTAATACTATTTCATCCTATTTTCTCTTGAGATATATTCTCTATCACTACTTCCCACTGGATACATCTTTCTGTAATCCTAGCAGACATGGATAAAAACAAACTCATCTTTCAAAATGGTCTTTCCCTAAAACTTTTCTGCTTCCTCACTTTTTATTTTTTATGCATTAAGTTAGGTGAGAGTTTCAACAAGGTTAATGTACTACGAGGCTTATGTTATCAAGAGGGATATTCATTACTATCAGTCTTGTGTCTATGTCCAATTTATTAATCTTGAACAATATTCTTAAGTAGTTATAAATCACTGACATAAATTCATGTTTATTTATTCATTTTGATTAGGTAATAACTAATTCAAAATTTTATAATTACAAACTTGATTAATATTTTTAAGCATTTATCTGCAAACCTAATTTCAGATTTTATGAAATGTGGTAACCACATCAGAAGGCCAACAAAAGATATACATACTATAATAATGACAAAATTATGCACTTAAAGAATTGCAAATGTAAGTTTTAATTCTAATTCCCACTTTTCTCTGAACTTCTTATTTCTTCCTGTGGGGTACAACTTAACTTAAAAAAAAGGTTTATTTTATTGTTTTTGACAGAGACAGAGAGAGACAGAGAGAAGAGGGAGGGCCCAGAGCAGTCTCCATAGTTGTACATCATCAGTTTTCAATATGGTTTTGTTCCACAGAGATGGACTGGAGTGGTACAGGACAGGAACTAGGCTGAGGGTCTCCCACATGGGAGGCACACCGCCTCGAACCAGGAGCCAAATGAGATGGTGAGAACTGAACTGGGGGCCTCCCGCATGGGAAGCACATCTCAGTTTACCATGTGGGTTCGCACGGTCCAGGGCTGGGATTTGATCCTCGGTACCTGGGCTGCAAAGTGAGCGCTTAACCTGCTGAGCCATCCCAGCTTCCCCCAACTTTACTTTTAAAATGTAAAAATTGATTGTTCTCTTCTCAGTCTGTCTGAAATTATAGATAATACTTTCCAAAATGACTATAACCTAGTCCATTCCAATTGGACCAGCAACTTTTTATAGTTAAAAATTGCTAATTTCATGAGAAGTATCTGATGTATTGGCAGGGATAAACTAAGTCTTTATTTCTTGTGACCCTAATGTCTTCTCAAATCACTTCTTATTCTGAGTGCCCTATTGTCACTCTAGATTTAAGTCTACTGTGTAGCTGTTTGTTATGAATGACTTTCTTCATTAAACAACCTGGTTTAAACCTATTTTGAAAATATTCATTCTGAATGGGGCATGGTTAGGTTCAACTAAATCTAAAGCCATCAGTCACTTTATTCACTTAATGAAATTACATTTCTTTCTCATCAGTCATTAAAACTACCATTTTTTTTTTAAATTTATTTTTCTTGTTTTTGACAGAGAGAGAGAGAGAGAAGGGGGAGGGTCCAGAGCAGTCTCCAAAATTGTACATCATTGGTTTTCACTACAATTTCACTCCAAAGGTGGGCATGGGTCTGCGCAGTGCAGGAACTGGGCTGGGGGCCTCCCATATGGCAGGTGTACCCCAGCTGGGGGCCTCCTACATGGGAAGCACACCCAGAGAAGATGCCAAACTGGGGGCCTCCCACATGGGAAGCTCACCCGTGAGAACTGAACTGGGTGTACCCCCAGCTCAGCATATGGGCCCACACAGGCAGAGGTTTGATCCTCTGACACCGGGGCTGCAAGACAAGTGCTCAACCCGCTGAGCCATCCCGGCATCCCCGAGACCGATCATTATTTATGACAATCACCAAAGAGAGCAAAATTAGAATTTATCTCTCATTTATCTTCCTTACTGTCCTCTTTATCACTAATTCAAAGATTCACAAATAAAAAAGTAGTATCTGACTTTAAGGGGTTACTCTTAACTCTGTACATTAAACTCTATAAAAGCTATAGATTTTGTTTCCTGCTAAACGTGTTGGGATTTTTTTCCCATTCTACTGAGTAGGCACTTCCCACTTCCTACAAAGAAAACTGTGCAGTAATAATCTAAGCAAGCCATGCCCGTTATCAGTCTCTTCAACATGTCCCACATAACTACTGTTTTCTGACAGAGAGAGAGAGAGAGAGAGAGAGAGAGAGAGAGAGAGAGAGAGAGAGAGAAGGGGAAGGGCCCAGGGCAGTCTCCATAGTTGCACACCATTGATTTTCTACATAGTTTCATTGCACAGGTGGGGGAGGGGCTCCTCAGAGCAGGAACCAGGCTACGGGCCTCCCACATAGAGCTCCCTCCAGTGAGAACTGAACTGGGGGCACACCCCAGTTCAGCATATGGGTCTGCACAGACTGGATCTGGGATTTGATCCTTGGACCCCGGGGCTGTAAATAAGCACTCAACCAACTGACTGAACCATTCAGGTATCCCTTTTTTATTTTTAATTTTGTTTTGTTTTGTTTTAACCAAGTCATTCCTTAGCTCAAAAGTTTTCTAATACATGTTTCCTTCATATCATATCTAAAATCCTCGACCAACATTTCAAGACCTTCCATAAGCTCATCTTCTAACTTGACATCCCATTATACATCCTTAGAATGATAGCAAATAGTTATAACATATGTGCTAGATGAATAGTCATAAATAATCCTACTAGATAGGTATTACATACTGGTTTTTATAAATAAATACTCTCAGAGAGACTGATAAATTTAGTATATTATCCAAGCTTGTAGCTAAAAAATGATGGGATTTGGGATTCTGTTACGTACATCTTCTTAACACATTGTGCTCTGCCCCAGATATACATCACTCAATTTGGTCTAGTGAGTCTTTACTTTTTTATGGTTGATAGCTTGCCATCTCATTTTAGTTTTACAAACTTCAAAAATCTAAATGATTCCAGAAGCTCTTAAAGAGAATCTCTACATCTTCTTGATACCCCTACTTGCCAATGTTTTTTCCTTGAGCTTTATTATCTGTAGTTTGTCTTAAGAAAAAAGTAATTCTTTTTTCAACTTCAAATATAAAGGTATATTAAGATATCAAGGCAATGTCTATTCAAACCACACCAGTCGCCCAAGTTCATCAGATTCTTAAACTTGTGTGTCCACTCCTTTTTGAAAATTACTGAACCTGACTTATGATCCTCAGAGCAAGAGTCATAACACTTACTTAGACTGGCAATATAAATTCATTCACAAAACAGATTTATTAGTGCTTTAATATGCCAGGCCCTATGTATACAAAATTTAAAAAATAAATAAAATAAAAAAAAGAGGCCACCGTTCTCAATATCAAGTATCTAAGAGTTGCTGAATACTTAACTGGAGGTAGTCAAATCAACCAGTAGTTAACATTGTTGGGGATTAGTACCAAGTTTGAGAATCTGATCAAAGTTTGGGGAAAACTAACTCCCCAGAAAAATGCACACACACACACACACACACACACAGAATTTTGTATACAGTACCAGGGGGTCAGGGGAGGATATGAACTCCTCTGAAGCCCAATCACCAATCACCAGATCCACAAACTCCAAGTTAAAAATCCACTGACATTACTAAGTTCTCTGGTAACAAGAACATTTGCTTAATAATACTGATTATGTCTTGCACAGTACTATGTATACAAAAGCTACTTTAAAAACATTTGCTGGGGAAAGCCGGGACCGCTCAGCGGGTTGAGCGCTCGCTTTGAGGCCCCGAGGACCGAGGATCGAATCCCGGCTCCGGCCCAGGCGGACCCACATGCTGAACTGGGGGAGTTCCCACAGTTCGGTTCTCTAGCTGTCTCTGTCTCTGTCTCTGTCTCTCTCTCTATCTGTCAAAAGTAAAATAAAAATAAATATGCATTGAAGATAAAATAATTACTCTATAAATATAAAAAGATATAATAAAAAATAATAATAAAATAAAAAAATAAAAAACAATAAAAAACATTTGCTGATAATTTTCTCATAATGATAACCAGATGACATCTGCAAATCGTTTCTTCCATGATGGAGTCGTTCAAATGATTTAAAAAACCCGAAACTCCCTTACACTGACACTAACGACCTAACACCAATAACTCGAAGTTGTTTTTATTCACATGTGAATTACACGATCATTCACCAAGTTGGGTCTTCTTGTTGCTCCTCGATTCTCTCCAAACTCTGGACTTCCTCCTTCACACCCCAAAAGCTTCGTGCAGAGCCCGATGCCTCGCGGGAGATGGAAAAGAACAGATGCTCCACGCCGCACACACCCTTAAAGAAGGAAACGTGAAATCCACTGACAGCCGCAACTTCCAAACCCTTTCTTCACCACAGCCAGAGGTGAAGATTTACCTTACTGTCCAGGAAAGCGGTGGCGATTGCTGTCCCAGTTAGGACCAGTCACCACGAAGCCACCAGACCTCTCTGTCACCATAGTGACAACTAAGCTCTAGGCTGACTCGTTCTTCCCGCGATACTTTCCTGCCCCGCGTCACCAGAGCGGGCCTGAGACCCCGCCCCCGGAGAGCCCGCCTTCGATTTAGGGGGCGTTATTGGACGGCTGAACCCCACCTCCAGTTATGGGCGGAACCCTACGCCTATTTTCCTCTTTTGCAACACTCGCCAGGTTGTTTTTTCTTTTTAATATTTTTTTAAGAGTGCTGTTGCCGTAGGCCCTAGGGAAAACACTGTTTCGTTCTTCGTCACTTACAGAAATGTCCCTCTCCACCTGAGTCCCCCAGCCCCAGAACTTGCGCATGCGTGTAAGCGACCAGAAGATGGCGGTGACAATCGCCGCACTTTTTTTTTTTTTTTTTTTCAAATTAGTGGTTCCCAGAAAGCATTGCGAGCATTTGTAACGAATTTCCGTTCGAGTTTGTATTTTAGGCGCCATTTTCGAGTGAAGGACCCGGAGCCGAGACACCGGTAGGAGCGGGGGGGCTGTACAACCGTTTCCAGCCTTGATCTGAGTGGACTGTCCCGCAGGTAAAGTACATCTTTTCCTGATCAGGTTGTCACACTCTCACTTCCAACCCCGTTCGCGGGCGCCTGGAAAGTAGAGGCCTTGAGCTGGAGCAGCCCAAGTCTGGGCTGAGGCTGTCGCCGGGAGATTTCGCTCGCTGTCACCCCTCCCCCCCTCGGCCGCTCCCCGGGCAGTCTGGGCTCCCTCGCGCTTCTCCCGGGCGCCACTCCTCGGAGCCACTTAAGCGTCGCGCGGGGTGGCGGGTGTGGGGGGGGGAGCTCTAAGCCTCGCGGATCTCAGAAACTCTGGTCTCTCGGGGAAAGGGCGTCACCCCCTACCTCCTTGCCTTCTGTTTTCCCGAGGGACTAATCACCGGGTCTCAGCCCTTACTGGTGACTTTTCGTAGTTTATTATCCAACGGGATTCCGCCGCGGGCACTGGAGGAACAAACCCCTGTCACCCCTAGATTATGGAACCGGAGCCAGCGCTGCCGGCGTGCGAACTGAAAGTCGCGAGTGGTAGACCCCAGCCTCCGGCCGCCCTGCGCAGGGCTGTAGAGAGATGACCTCGAACCCCCCACACCCCGGTCTGCGGCGCCAAGAGCTAAATGGCGGGGCGAGGGGCTAGTCGCCCCTTAGTCTTCTGCTCTAGGAACAGTTGTTAACCCCTCAAATCTAAGGCTGATACGAACTCCTCTCGTAGTCTGTGCGCTTGCATCTCTAGTCCCGAGAACGTGGGAATGTCAGGAAAAGCCGGCGTATGGTAGTTGCTCCGTCTAGAAATTAGTCATATACGCGCAATACACATGCAGTGGATGACGGAGAAACAGTAACAAACAAAAAGAACCCAAGCGTTTCTTCTATCGTTGTTTGATTCCCAGACACGTCTAGGCTTTCCCACTTGATTAGGACTTGTTTAAGAAAGCGAGTCCCACACCTCCTTAGCACTTGGGGTTTTTGTCCCTTCCTTGCCGAGGACCCGCTAGCGTTGAGCGGTATTTCAAAAACAGGCTCTCGGAAACGGGTGAAGGAGGCTTTTCCCTGCGTGGGGTGATGTAGAGGCAGAGCCGGTCCCGCCGCCTTTAACGTACCGGCCCGGCCCTGCGGTCCGCGCGGGCTGACTTGACTCGCGGCTCTCACCCGGCCCCAGTGACCATGCCCCGAAAAGGCACCCAGCCTTCCACCGTCCGGTGCAAAGAAGGGCCGCCGCAGTCCCCAGACGGCACCAGCAGCGACGGGGAGCCCGATCCGCCGCCCGGCCGCGCGGGGAGCCCGGCTAGCGCTACCGCAGGTGAGTAGCCGGCGGAGACTGGGCCGGAAAGCACGGCTGGGGATCCGAGTGGGCCCGCGCCCAACGCGGGACTGGCGGGTGTTATTTGGCGCGGGCGAGAGGGGCTGCGGGTTAGACGTGTAAACGTCGAGTGTCTGCCCCGTAATCAGCTCAAGAAAGCGATTTGGTGATTTTCAGAAATTAGACTCTTAGTGCAAGTTCTGTGTAACGGTGCTGGAGGGGATGGGGTCGAGTAAATTGCTTCAGTTGTGAATTTCTGTTTGTGGCCTTCTGTTTTCGCGAAAATCGGCACGGTCAGCCGTGGACTTTTATCCAAATCGAATCAACGTTATTATGTTAAATATGATGAAAAGTTGCTTGACCCTAAAACCTGACTCCCTTGGTCTTAATTTACGACTAAAGAGAAGCTGATAATATACTCGAAACCACTGTAGCATTTGTGAGTCCAGTAATTAGATGACCTTATGAAACCCCTGTGACAGTGCCGCTGGAGCTCCGGAGTGTCCAAAGTTAAGGTTCCCTGTGCTCAGATACGGAGAGTTGAATCCAGAGCCTTAGGATTTAACCACCTGTGTAGGTGGGGAGCAGGGAATCGGGTTGTTGTGGTTTTCCCAGATTTGCTTTATGATGTAGTGTTGACTCCTAAGAGAGAGATTTCTGTAGAATTTTGTGACTGGTGGCATTTCTTTAAAGAATTTCTTTTTTTATAAAACCAAGACGAAAGATTGTTATTGCCTGTAAGCTTAGGATAATACTATATTAAGTGGAAAATATAGATTCATAGGTTTCATAAATAACATCTCACCAGAGGTTAGCAAGCACTGGTCAGAACTAATTGCATTAATGCAGGCCTTTTCCCCTCTTGCCTTCCCTTCCCTTTCCTTTGACTGACTTAGAGACACCAAGTGAGGAAATTGACAAAAGAAGTTTAGAAGAGATTTTGAACAGCATCCCTCCTCCCCCACCTCCAGCAATGACCAATGAAGCTGGAGCTCCTAGACTTATGATAACTCATATTGTAAACCAGAATTTCAAATCGTATGCTGGGGAAAAAATTCTGGGACCTTTTCATAAGGTATTTGATCATTTTAAATTACCGTTGAAAGATGTTTCAGTTTTGTATCATATTTATCCTGATTGATACGCACACAGTATGTATCCTATGATTTTAACAAGTTGTTTTATCTAGTGATCTTTAGCTACTATAAAGTTTTTCTCACTAAATAGAATTAATGAGTTATTCGTTTGAAAGGAGTATTTTCCTTCATTAGAATGAATTTGTAAAAAGTCTGAGTAGAAAATGGTCTTATTTAAGGTGTGGAAACTTGTGATAGAGGAGTAACAAAACTTAAGTTGTGTTATCTTGTAGCATTGAAAACTTTAAAATACTTGTATATTTGCTGTAAGAAAAAAAAAGGCCTTTAACTTTAAGTTAAAATCAGTAGAATTTTAAACCCAATTTAATTTTATTTTTTTATTTTTTTTTTTTATGCAGCGCTTTTCCTGTATTATTGGTCCAAATGGCAGTGGCAAATCCAATGTAATTGATTCTATGCTTTTTGTGTTTGGCTATCGAGCACAAAAAATAAGATCTAAAAAACTCTCAGTACTAATACACAATTCTGATGAACACAAGGATATTCAGAGTTGTACTGTAGAAGTTCACTTTCAAAAGATAATTGATAAGGTAAGGGACTTTGACTAGTTATTTGCAACTTCACTCAATTAAGGAACACAAAATTTCCATACATTACACATTTTATTATTTTTTGCTAATTGGCTTTTAAAAATCGGTATATGATTAAAGTACTATACCACAGATTATTGGTTTCATTACCTTAATGACCATATTTTCTTTTCCAAGGGTGGTGATGGTGCCTGTTAAACTTAAAATAGTTTTTTAGCCAGGGAAATGAATTATAAGTAGCTCGTAGTAGTGCTTACCTTTTTGGAATAAAACATTAAGCTGTTTTATTATCCTGAGTTCCAAGTAGCATTTTTTTACTATAAAATTTTGGTTCAAATGTCACCCCAGTAAATTTAACAATAAAAAACAAACAAAAAAACCTCATGATTTAAAAAAAAAAAATTTGGTTCATTTTTAAAGTTATATTTTTATTGCCTTCTGATAAATTACATAAGCTTAAAAAAGTAACAGTTGGCTAATTTTACTATCTATGTTATTTCAGTTCACATTAAGTTTAATGTTATTAGTCTTGTGTATCTGAAATGAAAGAGCTTTGCTTCAGTTTTAACTACCCTTTTAAAACAGGAGAAGTGTCACACTAACATGTTTGTTTTCTAGAAAAGGAGACAATTATAGGTAAAATGTCTACTTAAGTTATTTACACCGTTGGCATAAGCTTTTTGTTTTAAAATAATTTTTTAATTTTTCATTCATGGTTAACATACAGTATATTAGTTTCAGGAGTTCAATATACTGGTTAGACATTTATATAACTTACAAATTGATAACCCTGATAGATCTGGTGCCCATCTGACACCATAGAGTATTATTAAATAGTTTTTTGGGGTTTTTTTCCCCCTCTTCTGATTAATAACTGGAAATTTATAGCTCAGAAATGACTGTCTGGAACCTAAAAATATAGAAAATAATTACATAATGAAATGAGGGTGTGACTTGACTTCTAAGTTTTATTTAAATTTATTAGATATAAAGGACTTTATACAGTGGCATCTATTTTAATTTTGTTTCTTAAGTGCTTTTCTTATTGTAAATTTGGATTGGAAATAGATAGCCAGTAAATCAGATTTGATTCCATTGCCTATTAATTACATTTGATTAGTGTGAATTTTAAAAGCCATAATTTCAAAATGACAGCTTTTAAGGGGAAGTAAGGTTTAGTAACGTAGATTTGTACTTCACTTATTTTTTTTAATCTGATTTTTTTAAATGGGGGAAATGTAGTTGTCAATTCTTTTCGATTCTTTTTTTACTTCGATTAACAGCATAGTCTTTGACACTACCCCCAGACACAGACACACACACACATACCCACACACACACCCCACACCCCACCCTTCCCCCTAAGCCATATGTCCTGGTTACTGCCTTCCTTTTTTCTTAAATCATTTCCTGTACCTTTTTAAATGGACTACTAATTTATTCTCAGCGTGATTTGGGAGAGTTTGTTTTGGATGTGGTCAGATTCTTATTCCCCTCATCGACTCTTCTCAGTCTAATGTTTTTAGGCTTGTTGGGAGGTGGGTGGTTTTTGTTTTGTTTCTGTTTGTTTTGTTTGGCTTTTTGGTTTTTGTGATCTGTGAGGAGGGCATCAAAAAAGTATATATTCTTCACTAAGATTTTCTGAGAACTGTTGCCAGTTTATGTGCATGTTCAATTTAAGTTTTTAATCCATAGAATGTTTCAATATGAAGTGAGTAAAATTTGGAGCAGACCTGTGAATTAATACCAACAATTGTTTTCTGGATTTGTTTTTCCTCAAAACAGGAAGGGGATGATTATGAAGTCATTCCTAACAGTAACTTCTATGTATCCAGAACAGCCTACAGAGATAATACTTCTGTCTATCACATAAGTGGGAAGAAGAAGACATTTAAGGATGTTGGAAATCTTCTTAGAAGCCATGGAATTGACTTGGACCATAATAGATTTTTAATCTTACAAGTAAGTTTATTAAAGACTTAAGGGATTCTCTTATTCTTGTTATCTTTTTTCAATAAAGTTGGTGGGGATTGCCCCTGTTGCATGAATCCTGTATTTTTTGAGGCCTTAAAGTACTGTAGCAGCACATCATGGTTTACATACTACAGTCAAGATGCGAATCATTATTTGCTGCTCTAGAAATTTAAGGAAATTCATTCAAAACTGTTTTCATCATCGGATGCTCATTTTATTTTTGGATGGACTGACATACTTGTTCCGCTCTAGCAGCACGTAAATATTGGCGTAGTGAAATAAATATTAAACACCAATATTATTGTGCTGCTTTAGTGTGACAGGGATATAGCGGCTATCATTTCTGTTTGTATATCCCTTTAAGATAGCATTTCAGGTGAGATTCATTATCTTAATAGTTCTTTTCCTTTACTTTTGTCCTTTTTCTTATCTCTACTAATATAGAAAAAAAAAAAATGAAAAGACTGTACACTTGGTGTTTGCCAATTTACCTGAGCGCCTAACTAATTTAGCTTAAATCTTTTTTTTATCACTTTGAATGGTTAACTAGAAGCTTGCTCAAGTGGTTTTCATTTTGGTTGGAATGGCCTACTTGAACCACTATTGGAAGATCAGAAAGAACTCTTGATAGTTCATTCTTAAGTATCACAACTCTTAAAATCTTTTTAAAGGGGTATAAAATTAAGTACCTGGTGTTAAGTTGATTTTTATTAGAAACTCTGTATTTTTTTACTTGAGTTAAGGATATATTCTACCAGTGTCACCTGGTAAGAAAAATCCCTTTTCTTTTGTCTGTGTTACCTTTCAAAAAACTTTTGTGTAAAAACATGGCTTTGTCAGACATATTCATGTTCCTTTTTGATTTGAGGGTATCTTTTCCTGTATCCTATTCAGATTCACTAAAAGTATAATAATAAAAGTAAAGCTATATTATGAAGTAGAAATAGTTGCTAATATTCTTTAGTGTCTTGTTCTACTGAATTTACAGTAAGTTGGGAATTTTAATTTGATACTAAAAGTTTTGTTAGTATGGCTGTTTCCAGTAACAAACTTATAAACTATTAGCCCCTTTTTTCATTTTTGTCTTTTAAAGAAAATACCTCTTAGACATACTATACAGTGTTTGTACAAGGTAATCATCAGTATCATTCTGAAATTATTTATATTAATATTTTCTGTTACCAGGCACACAGTACATTTGTAATACTTCTGTAACCCAAACATTTTTTTAAAGAATGTTGGAAAATCAGCTGTAGATATATTTTCAAACCAGATTTGAATTTATACAAATGTGGAATTAAAGATTTGTGGGTATTTTTGTTTGTTTTTTTTAATCAAATTTAACTATCTCATGGACTTTCATGATCTGGGATTTAGCTTGATTAATTAAGGATAAAAAGTTACAGTATGTCCCTTTATGATACTAAATTTGATAATGATGCCATTTTGCAGGAATCGATACCTGCTATTTACTATCATCCTGGGATAATCAAAGTTTTACTCATGTGAGAAGACATCAAAATAAAGTGAGCTGCATTTTAACCCTGTAAGGGAAATTTTTTTTCTTGGTGCAGCCTCTCTCTCCATAATTCAGTAATAAAAGAAGCTAAATAAAGTAACAGTTTCTCCCAAAAAGTAAATGAGAATAAATTTTAAATTGTTGGCTTTATATTAAATGTATATATGTGCTTCTGAAGTATCTAGAATGCTTAAGCCATTTGTCCACATAATCTCAAATCTTTTTATGTCTTGTTAATAGTTAAGTTGTTTTAAACATTTTTAATACCAAGGTAAACTTTCCAAGTTAACAGATTCAATTCCATTTAATTAAATACATAGGTAAGAACCTTAGGAATTCTGTTATGAAGAAGAAAAAGGGATTGAACAAGGTAGAATTAATGACGCCCCATTTAAAAATTTGAGGGAGAGTGGCAGCGGTTTCTTAGGGGTTTTTATTTAGTTCCTCATCAGAATCTTAGACACCTCCATTAGTGATTTAAAGCATTTGAAGGTAAGTAAGAATGCAGCTTTATTACCTTCTCTCCCACTGAAGAACATTTATCTTAAAAACTAGTAGTTAAGGAGCCTGGGAACTTAAAGATAATCATAATATCACCATACAAGACTTAAGTGATTACTTTGAATAAAATGTATAGACTGGCTGGTGGTAGTGATTTATAGAAATCCATTAGGATAAATTTTTTTGCAACATTTATATGGTTTTAGTAGGTCCTTCAAATAAGCATTTCTAGGATTTAAATCCATTTAAAATTCATCACTTGACCACTTAGATAATAAGTACATAATGAAGGCACTATGCTAAGATGCTACAAATGATAACAAAATGGTTAAAAATGGTTCTTGTCCTTAGAGGCACTTCAAAAATTATTAGATTATAGTTGACCATTGTACTTCCCATATCTGTTGTTTCTCCATTTATGTATACCTGACTTGGGAGCCTTTGTCCCATTGTAATAACTATTGGTATAAACAGATAGGTATTTATCTCTGTAAAGCATTTCAAACTATGGCTTGTAAATTAGGTTTAGTTGGTTTGGTGCCTTTGTTCCATCCCAGGTTAGAGGAATGATAACCCTTAATGCTTTTATTATAATTTGAAGTTGCATTAATGATTGCTATCTCAGGAGTGTTTTTGTAAACTGGAAAGCTAACCTTTAACACAATTTTAGTTTTGTCAAAATTTTCAACTTCTGTGCTTTGCCTTCATAATATAAAATGTAATTTAAAACTTAAACAAGAACCAAACTATGGAAAAGCCAATGATGTGCAATTATGGAGACTGTTCTGGGCCCCTTCTCTCTGTCTCTGTATCTCTCTCCCTCTGTCAAAAACAATAAAAATAAACCTTTAAAAAACTTAAAACAAGAACCAAAATTTTTTTTCTTACTGTTTAATAATTTGGAAACTAGATTAATTTAGGTCTTAGTTACTACCTATCCATCTCTTCTTCCCTTTTCTTTCTAATATACTTCTAAGCCTGGCATTGCATACAAACTACTCATATTTGGGTTCTAATCTTTTAACCTGTAGAAGTAAGCCTGCTGTATCAAAGAAATTACCTCAGTTATCCAAAAATGTGTTTGTTCAACAGCCTCAACTATTAAAGAAAATAGTCTACCCCTAGGCAACTAGGATAGACAGATGTAAAGTAGCCCACCCACTAAAACATTATCTTTTCTGTTTATGTACTTATTTTAGACAGATAAATAACTACTGACTTTGGTGATTTGGTTTCTTGGCCTCTGGTAGCAAATAAAGAACAAATTAGAATAAAATTTGTTAGAAGATAAATGATAATTTACAATACAGTGAAAAGTAGAGAATATAAACAGATTAAGACTAAATAAAAATTCAAAGCCCCGTAATTCTGGTTCATTTAATTTTAATATAAGCACCCATATTTATCTTAAGAATCCTTTAGGTCTTATTAGAAAAAGAAAGTGGTGGGGGGGGGGTTGTTGTCACAGAATTTTTCTAATTAATTGAGGTGACACTGGTTAGTAAAATTATATAGGTTTCAAGTTATAATACAGCATCTTCTATATGGCATTGTGTGTTTACCAAGCAAAGTCAGTTCTTCCATCCTCATATATTTGACTCCCTTTTCTACCACCCTTCTCCCTTACTTCCTGGTAACCACTGAACTGTTGTCTGTGCCTAGGAGTGTTTGTTTGTCTTATTTGTTGCTTTCAGTTTTATATCCCACATACCAGTAAAATCATATGGTTCTTGATTTTTTTGTCCGACTTATTTTGTTTAGCATGATAATAACCTCACAAGTTGATATATGTTGTCGCAAATGTCAGTATTTCATTTTAAATGGTCAAGTAATATTTCATTTTATATATGTGCATCATTATAGGGAAAGAAAGTTTTTATTATAACTATGTATTTGAGTTCCTGTGGCTCATGCTTGCTAAAATTTAGATTTCATTTGAGCAAGAATAAAGAGCATCATACCTATTGATTCCTCTTAGATTTTTAAGTTGTATTCCTGTAAATTATCAAAGAATGGTATAGCTGAATTACAATATCTTGGCTTGCCACCTCTTTCAATAAGTTACAATTTAAGCCCTTGGTATCATAAATATTCCCTTGAACTATGTTTACTACTTCTGTGTTACTCTTAAAAATCATAGTTGACATTTTCCACCATTGTTTACTGTCTCTGATATAGTATGAACATAATTTAAAACATAGGTTTGTAGTAAATAACAGTGAAAAAAAATGGTTTAAAACCTTGTTTAGTATACATAAACTACAGAAACTAGAGATAATGGTGTGGAGCCTTATAAAATCTTGCAAAACTTCAGATGCTAGAATTGTAGCAACATTCTTGAAACACTCTTTGGTGTCATCATGCTACCACTATTTGTGAGCCCTGATATGGAAGGATGACTTTAAATTATATCTGAAACATATCAAGCTTATTGCAGTAAGTTAAAATTATATTTTATGATTTCCCATGGGGATAGGTAAGATTTCTGAAAAATAAGATGCAGTCCTCTAGGCTCAGACTATCAGCCACAGACAGGACTATAAGGACAAAAGTCCATATAGTCAAGTGACAAATAAGAGGCCTACATGTTCTAATAGCCTCTTGATTCAATAGTGCTAATTTGATAATTTGTTTAAAAAAAAAAGTATTATATAACACTAAAACTGAGTGCTATATGGGACTAGAGATGGAACTATTTTGATTCATAAATGTCCTTTCACTTTTATTTTTAACCAGTACGAATGAAAAGAAATTACAGTTGTATATCCTTCATTGTTATTGGGGATAGGGGGAAGAGGAACAAGTAACCAAAAACAAGCAACCACTATACCCAAAGCTAGGCAGTCTCCTAATAGTGGTAATCCATCTCTTCAATAAGTAATTTGGCCAGGAAAGTATGACACCTGTAGGAATGTTTTTATCAGTATTAACTGATACACTGAATTCCAACTTTTGGTTATAAAAAATGTATACTGTAGTTAAGTAATTAATACCTTATAGCTGTTTAACTCAGATATGTAAATTCTCTTAGCATAGTTTTTCATTAATTTTAATGTAGGTGTTCAAATATTCAAATTGAATTAGGTGTAGTACATTAGAATACCAGGTTTCAGGGATTTTATTTATTTGAATTCTAGACATTAACCCAAGAGATTTAAACAAATATAACCTCTAGATCACTGTTTCTCAGCTGATGGTAGTTTGGATCCATACCCCCAGGACAACTAGAATTGTTTGGAGACATTTTGGGTTATTGCAGCTGGGAGAGGGGAGATGCTACTGTCATCTACTAGCGAGAGGTTAAAGATGCTATTAAATACCCTAAAATTCCCAGCATAGTTCCACACAACAGAAAATATCCAGTCCAAAATGTCAGTAGTGTCACTTTTGATGAACCCTCCCTAGTTGAAAACTGAGTAAGACTGATGGGCTTAGCCTCTTCAATGGCTATAATTTCTCCTGTTGTAATCCAAAGCTTTGGACATTCTTCCTGGCTTACATCTTGTCTAAAACTTAAACGATTGCTGCAAATATTTGGACAGAACTGATCGTTGAAAGTAGAATAAAAAATTTCATATAAATATCTATATATTTTAAACACAAATTTAGTGAAAACTAATACATACTGAAGGTTACAGAAAATAAAATATAAACAGGCTCTTTGGATAATATTTCACTTTGTATTTGATTATCATGTGTTTGTTGTGTTGTCAAAGTAGAAAATGTATGCTGTATAAAAATTAAAAATTATGCTTTTCAATGAGTGGATTAAAAATGAGCTGTTTTATCTTGTTTGGTTTTATTAATTTTTTTCACTTTCTATAATTATGTTGAGGCTTCTGGTAACTATGACACTTTATTATTAGCAAGTTTGACTCCAAATTTGTAGGGTTCATTCATAAATAAATATTTAAAATATTTAAATTGAGAAAGTAATATGTTCTTTTTAATGTGTGCATTTTTTTTCTTGATTTTTTTTTTAATCTGCTATTTTGCTGAAATAGAAGGGTGTTTTGTTTTTCTACTTGCCCTGTCCCTTCTGTTGTAATAGTATAGAGTACAAGCAAGCTATTTCTGTGAAGCAAAGTAGCAGCATTTTGCCTGAGCATGTTTAGACAAAATTGTCTCCTAAATGGCTGCCTGGCATTCAGCTTTGAAGGTTTACTGATTGTGGATTTTTTTTCTTTT